>VMDO01032605.1:0-18799 GCA_007922755.1 Pedetes capensis | reverse complement strand
AAACTAATAGCTATCTAAATAGACTCATGGAGCAATAGGATGGAAAAATAATAGGTAAGACATGGGAGGGAGGTATAAATGATCTTTGAAAACACAAGTGAATTATAGTACTCATTAAGTCCTGATTACCAGGAAATTAGAAACTGGGTATTCCATTTCTAATTCTGAACATCCCATGCAGAATGAATTTGAAACCCACTGTTGTTATTCTTTAATTTCACAAAGCCACAGTGCTCTCTCATCTATATTCTCAGAATTGATTTTCATTGTTATTTTCTCCTCATAGCTAAAGGATTTTACATTCAGCCTCAGAAACTTTTGATTTGGGACTTGTGCCAGAGAAATTTGAGCCAAAGTGACGCCCATAGTTCATCTCTCAAAGAGTTTGTTTTTGGAAAAGAAAAAAAATGATTATGAAAATCATATGGATACAAACTGTTATTTTTTTTTATATAAGTAACCTTTCCCTTGGCTAGAGTTTCACCACTCAGCATTTTTAGATGTAAATATTTTTTCCTGACCATGGCATAAGTAAGTTTCACAGAGGTATATTTAGCTTTAAAATCAGTGACCTCTTGTTGCAAGGTCTGCCTGAAAGATGCAGTGAAAGAGTTTGTGAGGAAGTGGTGCTGTTTATTATTTATCAGGCTTCTCCTGCATCCCCACTGGGGTCCAGGAGGCTGACTGTGTCTGCACTTGCCACATTAATCACTTTCTCTTTTAAATTCAAGAGCATCAGGCTTGAAGTTCAGGGTCAAAGACAAGGTAAAACAATGGGGAAGTCAATTATGGTAAATAAGCCTCTGATAGTAAGGCAGAGGGGGTTCCCTGAGGATTTTGGCAGTGGTCTGTAAAAACAGTCTGCTTTCAATTTATATCTTTATGACTAACCGTGTTTATAACCTCTATTAGTAAAGATCCGTGCCTGCTAAGGTGATAAGGTATGATTCTTGCTTCGCTCGGAGATTTGAAATGTAAATATGCAGGACCTCTGGAGATACCAGATCTTGGGCGAATTTTGTTCCAAGACAGCAGAGGCACTTGCCTCAGGGTAATATCTGCTTTCTCTGCTTGTACCATCAACTACACTTGGGTTTGCCTATTGTAAACAGAATTCCACCTTTTCATAAAGGACAGGCAGTGAGTCTATATACATTTTTCTCCTTGCAAAGTCGTATTTTTCCTTCAAAGAGAAGAAAGAATATGAACTCAATTTTGTATGAACAACAACAACAAAAAAAATCAAAAATCAAATAGTTGGAGCAGGCAGTGGTTTCTAGCATTTGCAGGATTGAGGACTTTTCACTCAACAGATGGCACTGTGCCTCTCCTCCCAATACAGAGTTACTCGATGTTTACTAATAGATTCAGGGCATGACTGTGTCATTTTCAGGATTTGCATGCATGTGGGCAATACATATGTATGTGAAATGGCTTCCACCTCTGAGCAGCATGGCTGCTGCATTGAAAACATCCTTCTGGCTCCACACCATGCCCAGGACCCTTGAAGGATTCCTCCTCCCTGCTGACTCTGTCCGCTCACAACATTTTCCCGTGGTCGTCCCCACAGCTGGCCCCAGGGCTGCACTTTCTCTGGAACATGCCCAGCCCATTCGTGCTCAGGGCTTTTGTCCTTGCCCTTGCTCCCCTTGGAATTCTTCCTCCCAGGACTTCAGAAGTCTGCCTCCTCACAATTCTGGTTTCAGCTCAAATATTTCCTCCACAAAGAACCAGCTCTCTGGCTGCTCAAAACAAATCCTGGCCAGGCCCTCCACCCGTCACTCTGTTCCGTTGAATACCTTGTTTCCACACAGTTTATTACAGTGTAGCATGGATTATTCCTTGGTGGTGCTCCTTGCTAGACTGCTCTTTAGAGCAGAGACCTTGCCTTTCTTGTTACCTGGGTATCCTTTGGTGCTCCTGACAGGTGCTCCTTAAATGATTGTTGAATAAATGAAAGAGTGCTAATCAGTTTGCAGACCTCTTAAGAATCCCTCAGCTTTTCACCTGACTAGGAAACACTGGCCTAAACTCTCCCCACTTTAGATAATCCCAATTGACAAGTGAGTTGTTGTTAGGTGCCATTGAGTCAGCATCCGACTCATAGCGGCCCTCATAGGGTTTTCAATGGCTGACTGTTTTGGGATTGCCTTGGGAGTGGGTTGCCATGTCCTTCTCCCATATTGTGGTGCTGGGAATCGAACTTGGGACCTCAGAGACTGAAAAGCAGCACTCTACCAACTGAGCTAGTGAGTTGTATAAATGAGTATTTAAAGAGTAGTATGCTGTTGTCTCAGAAATTTTAATTATGCCAGCAAATTGGGGAAGAACCATTCTTTGTTGTTGTTAGGTGCTGTCGAGTCAGTATCTGACTCATAGCAACCCACACAGGGTTTTCAATGGCTGACTGTTTTGGGATTGCTTTGGGAGTGGATTACCAGGCCCTTCTCCCATTTTTGTGGTGCTGGGAATTGAACTCAGGACCTCAGAGACTGCAGTGCAGCGCTCTACTAACTGAGCTAAATCCCAGCCCCATTCTTTAGAGAGGTTTTAAATAGATCCCCAAAGCACTTACTAAAAGGTGGCTAATCTGGCAACCCTACTTATGCACCGCTAACCGACATAAGTAAGAGTGGTTGTCAGAGAAGAAAGAACAGTAGATGAAGGCGGGTGAGAGATGCTTCTTCCACAAGCAAGACAGGGCAGCTCCAACACCCCTGAGGAAATTGTGTGCTTATGAGTCTGTCTTTTCTCTTATACCACACCTGGCAGCTTGCTGAGTACGAGTTGTATTCTCCTGTGGCAGTCCTTTGTGGTGGTGGTGTTAGGTACTGTTCAGTCGGATCTGACTCATAGTGACCCTATAACAGAATGAAGCACTCGCCAACAAGGGGCCATGCACTGATCTTTTTATTTTGGAGCCTATTGTTGTAGCCACTATGTTTCTTCTCATTTTGAGTCATGCCATATCAGCAAAAGGAGGTCCCAGGGGCTTTACTCCATTCCAATCATTAAGATCAATACTACTAGGAGGAGGCAACTCTTCCCCAGTCATTCCTAGAATGCCTTCCAGCCTGAAGGGCTCATTTTCTGGCACTATATATGACAATGCTTCTCTGCTATTCATAAGGGTTTCAATGGCTACTTGTTTAGGGAATGGGTTGCCAGGTCCTTCTCCCTAGTCTGTCTTAGTCTGGAAGCTCCACTGAAATCTGTCCACCATGGGTGGCCCTGCTGGTAACTGAAATACTGGTGGCACAGCTTTCAGCATCACAGCAACACACAAGCCCTCACAACATGACAAGCTCACAGATACGTGCTGCTGTCAAAACAGAGCTAGACAGCATGCAGGTCCTCCTGTGACCTCCCTGGAGTTTGGGTACACAGAGGTGAGGACTAACTTGGTCTGGGGGAATTGTGAAGGCTGGAGGTGGCTGGAGCCATATGCATGGCTGGGCGGAGTGAAATGGTGGGATTGCCCTCAGGTTGTTGTTGTTAGGTGCCGTCTAGTCATGTCTAACTCATAGCGACCCTCATAGAGTTTTCAATGGCTGATTGTTTTGGGATTGCCTTGAGAGTGGATTTCCACATCTTTCTCCCATTTTTGAGGTGCTGGGAATCAAACCTGGGACCTCAGAGACTGCAGAGCAGTGTTCTACCAGCTGAGCTAAACCACAGCCCTGTCCTCAGGTAGTAGAACCTATAATAGCCATATTAAAGGCTTATCTAAGTAATCCCATCTGAAAGAATTGCCCAGGGCCCCCAGGAGAAAGATTCTGTGTGTGGTTAACCACTGAATGGCAGATAGAAAGTAGTTTACCCACATCACAGAGAGGTACAGGGTGGGAATCTGTAAAAAAAACAAATCTACCCAAATAAGCCAGGCATCGTGGTGCACACTCATGATACCAGTGACTCAGGAGGAAGAGGCAGGAGGATTGTGAGTCTGAGGCCAGAGGCAGCCTGTGTTATTTAGGGAGACCCTGACTCAAGATAAAAAATAAAAAGGGGGTTGGGGGTGCAGCTCAGTAGTTGTCGTTAGGTGCCATCGAGTCAGTATCCGACTCATAGTGACCCTATGTACAACAGGCGAAACACTATTGTCACTGCTTCTCTGCTGTTCATAGGGTTTTCAATGGTGGATTGATTTTTGGGAGTGGGTTGCTGGGTTCTTCTCCCAGGCCTACAGCACCCGGTGTTCCCAGGCTGTCTGCCATCCAAGTACTAACCAGGCCTAATCCTGCTTAGCTTCCAAGATCTGATGGGATTGGATGCCACAGTGCTACAGCTGCACACAGCTCAGTAGTAGCCCACTTTCAAAGTATAAGTGAGGCCCTGGGTTCAGCCCCAGTACTGTAAAGAAACAAACAGACAAACAAACAAGCAAAAACCCAACCAGGTTACTCAGTGGAACCCAGATTGGGTGCTGATCATGGCAAAGTGAATTTAATAGGCCAAGAGAATTGCATGAAAGCAGCTAAGGGAAAAGCTCCCTCCCCCCACCACATTCTTACCCCCACTGGCCCAGTAAAGAAGAGAGAGAACAGAACAGAGCCCATGTACTATCCCACTGTTGCTCTAGAACAATGTTCCTCTGACTTTTTAATTACCACTGTCTGAAGGACGCCTATGGCCACACCACCCTGGCATCTGATCCCATCAGATCTCAGAATCTAAACAGGGTCAGGTCACTCCCAAAAAAACAGTCAGCCATTGAAAACCCTATGAATAGTAGAGAAGCACTGACTTAATACTGGGCATGACAAAGTATCTGGTAATGTTTCATCTGTTATATATAGGTTCACTATGAGTCGGACCTGACTTGACAGCACCAGACAGCAAACAACAAGGAATCATGTTTGCCTTTTTCTCTCCCCCTAATTGCCTTCTCCATTCTCCATGAATTGTTGGCCACAGATGCACAGGATGCTCTGTGCTGTGGCCCTTTGGAGATGTACACAGCCTTGGAACATCTAAGATTCCCTGCCATTCCACCTGAACCAATTTTTATTCCATTGGGAGCAGTGTCACCCTCATTAAAAATGCATGGTCTCAAATAGTAGTTCTTAAGGTGAACCTGCCCCCCAGGGGGAACTTGGCTATATCTGGATTATTGCTTGTCACACCAGCACTACCCAGGACAACAACGAGGGAGCTTGGATGAATGAGGAAGAATTCAGGGTGTAAGAATAAAGCTGTCTCTCCTGATTGCACTGAGTTCTCTATTAAATCAGTTGCTTACAGGGCTGATAAAATGGGCTTGTAAGTTAGTGGTTTGTAACTTGTAACTAATATAACATAGGCACATTATGTCTCAGACCAGCACACCATGCCCTGCATTTAAATGCCTGTACTAATAGAATGTAGGATGTGGCCACCATGCATTGCCATGGTTCTTGGAATGGAAACAAGTCTATCATTCCAACTCCAGTCATGGTAAGTATTTCCTATGACCTGTGGCAGCCACGTGGGAGTAAAAAGGGTCAGTGATCACAAAGTCAAGGATAGGATAGAGACCCAGAATGGACCTTCCAGGATGGCTCCATTCTTAAGAACACTTACTTAACATCTTGCACATATAAGCAAGAAAAAAAAAAAAAAAAAAAAAGGGAAAACATTAAAAGCTTCTTTGGGATAGAATCTTGCAAGGGCTGTACTTTTCACTTGATTTTGCACCAGAATCATGAGTTCAATAGACTGGAGGGATGTTTTCTGCCCCTAAACTTATTTGCTTAGATATAATTTCTTGGCTCACAATTCTACGGTGTGAGCTGTGCTAAGCTGGGTGCTAAGCTGCAGGACTCCACACGTCACTGATGTGGCTGCTACCTGTTGGTGAGTGGACTGTGGGCATCCTGGTCCCAGACAGTCCCAGTAGCAAGTCGGAGGCCTCAGTGGGGGTGGCTGGGCTGGTTCTTTTTCTTTTTCCTCAAGGCCCATCCCCAAGGAGGCCAGCCTGGGCTGCCTCACGTGAAGCTTTTGGGCAGCAGCAGGGTAAGAAAGGAAGACGCAAGCCTTTGAGAAGCTGAAGTTCTGAAGTCACGCGGGATTGCATCTGCCACATGCTATTGGCTAGAGAAGGTCACAGGACAGTGTTAGACCGTATCAAGGCGAGGGAAAACAGTTCCATCTAGAGGAGAAAACTGTCAAAGTCACTTTCTAGAGACATATGCTTCCAGGGACAGGAGAAATTAAGGCAGCCAATTTTGTAAACAATGTACCAGAGAAGATTTAGCCCAGTCTATCAATATGTCTACAGATAACAGCACGTAGAATTTATTTATGGATTTAAGTACTGAATCTGCTGAGAATAAACTGAATAGTCTACAAGAAAAACAAAATTTACTATACATATATGCTGGACATATTTTATGATATAATAGAGTAGACAAAATACACAGTTTATGTTCTCTGTCTCCTATTCTTCTTCATTAAAGAATGGGACCAGAAGTTTTCAGGAATATTTATAGGCCAATCTGGATTCTTTTTTATGTCCTACATTGTTTGTATCCCACACAGTTAAGCTGTCTTCAGAACTTCTGTTTCAGAACCTTATTTATACAATACAGTCTTTACTTATGCACGTGCTTAAATTTTGTCTCTGAGCACCTACGGTAACCCCATAATGCAGTGGTCCATAGTGCTAAAATCTAACCTAAATCCTGTGTCTATGTTCTCTGCCAGGGTCAGAATTTTGTGCTTTGGCATTGCTTACCTTCTTCATGTCATAAAAACTGGGGTGGTTTATAAAGATCCTGGGATGTGAAGCATCTCTTCCTGTTTGGAATCTGAACTGCGGATAAATCCTGCATTTGCCTAGAGCTGTAACTATTTCAGTGTGGATCTGGTCTAATGCTTTGGGCTGTAAGTAACAGAGCACCTGACTCCGAGTGGCTTAGACAATAGAGACACTTATCATCTCTGGTAGCTTCAGGCTTGATTCATTTAGGAACTCTGGCTCTGCTCTTTCTCTCTCTAGTGTTAACTTTAATCGCATCTTTACCTAGCAGAAGAAAGAGAAAACAAAAACTTCTCCCTGAATCATGAGCAACTTCCATTTAGTCTGATTAATTCATCTTAGGTCACACAACCACTCTGAAATTATTGATACTTCCCTGGCAATGGCCTCAGTTGATTGTTGTTTTTAGGTGCCTTTGAGTTGAATCTGCATTATAGGAAGCTGTGTACAACAGATGAAACATTACCTGACATTGTGCCATGCCCGGCACTATTGTCAATGCTTTTCTGTTGTCCATAGAGCTGTCAATGGCTGATTGTTTTTTGATGGTGCATCGTCCTTCACTCAGGCCTACAGCACCTGGTGTTCCCAGGCAGTCTCTCATCCAAATACTCACCAGGCCTGACCCTGCCTAGCTTCTAAGATCTGACAGGAGCAGATGCCAGGCTGGTGCAGCTGCAGCTTAGTTGATTGAATGAGGCTAAATATGAATTTTTCCTGGAGCTGCGATGTCACTTTGTCCAGCATCACAAATGGGAAAGGGGATTTTTGAGTAAAATGGAGGTGCTGGTAGGAAGGTTCTAGAATGGGCAGGGGGTACTGAGTATGCAACCAGAAGCATCTTCCACGTTGGGTAGCCCTCATGAACACCCTCTGGGAAACACTAGCCCTAGATGGTGCAGAAATTGTAGAAATTAAAATTAGGGTGGGATAAAAACAAAAATCAGCAAATAAACAAAAAACCCTCAATGTTTCAGAAGATACTGAGAAAGACATAAAACTGGTATTCCTGGATTCTCTTTGGCTTACTATGGACAAAGTTCTACCATGTCTCCTCTGTCCCCTTTCTAGTCAGTATTGCAAACATAGACCCCGGGGCAGATAGATGTGATGCGTGACCAGGTCCCACAAATCACATATGATTCATCAACATTTTGGAGAGAAGCCCTGGCTTGTTCTCCAGTGTTTTCATTCTGAAAGAAGCTAGAGTTGGCCCCTACTGGATGCCCATCATGAGGGTCTTTGGGATAATCTGCATGTGGGTGATTCCTTCTTAGCCTCTTCCCTTCATCCCCCGCAAACTCCACCAGTGTTTGAAAGTGACCTCTTAGACCACAGTCTGCTTGGCTTTCTGTTGATCATCAGCATTTCCGAAAGCCCTGGCATAAAGTGTTGTTGTTGCTGGGTGCTTTTGAGTTGGATCCGAGTCATAGTGACCCTAAGTGCAGCAGGAGGAAACACTACCCAACACTGTGCCATGCACATGATCATTTTATGTTTGAGCCCATTTTTGCAGCCACTGTTTCTCCTTATTTTGTGTCATGTCACATCAGCAAAAGGTGGTCCCAGGGGCTTTACTCCATCCTCGTCATTAAGGTGAACTCTTCTTTGAGGAGCTAACTTTTCCCAGTCTTCTTTTGAATGCCTTCCAACCTGGGGAGCTCTTTCTCCAGCACTATATTTGACAAGGAGCTAAGATTTAGCTAAGTTGGTAGAGTGCTGCTTTGCATTCTCTCAGGCCCTGCGTTGGATCCCCAGCACAACAAAAATGGGAGAAAGACCTGGCAGTCCACTCATGAAACAATCCCCAAATAATCTGCCATTGAAAACCCTATGAACAGCAGAGAAGCACTGAAATAGTGCTGGGCATGGCACAGTGCTTGGGAGTGTTTTGTTCTATTGTACATAGGGTTGCTGTGAGTCAGATCTGATTCCATGCACACAACAGAAGCAACCACAACATATTTGACAAGTGCTTTTCTGCTACTCATAGGCTTTTCTTTTCTTTTTGTGGTACTGAGGGTCGCATCCAGGATATTGTGTTTGCATGCTTTGCAAGTGCTAGACTACTGAGCTGCATCCCCAGCCCTTTTTTTTTTTTACTTTTTTGAGACAGGGTCTCATTAAATTATGCAGACTACCTCTGGTCTTGAACTTTCGAGCCTCCTGCCTCTGCCTCCCAAACTGGTGGGATTACAGGCATGCGCCACTGCACCCAGCTCGCTCATAGGGTTTTCAATGGCTGATTGTTTCAGGAGTGGGCTGCCAGGTCCTTCTCCCTAGTCTATCCTAGTCTGGAAGCTCAGCTGAAGCCTGTCCAACATGGGTGGCTCTGCTGGTATCTGACATAACAATGGCACAGCTTTCAGCATCACAGCAATGCACAAGCCCCCATAGAATGACAAGCTGGCAGACCTGTAGGGGTGGCACAAAATAGACACTCAATAAATGGTTGGTGAATGCATTGCTGCAAAGCATCCTGGAAGCAGCGCTGCAGTGAGAGCAGCCATAGGAACAAAGGTGTTGGGGCCCCTGGGAGTGTGAGGTGGGGGGCCAGGAGGACTCCGTCCCTGCTCCTCCCTTGCTTGTCTGCAGAGCTGGGACTGTTTGAACTGCTCTCCCTTAGATCGCCGGGTTCTTTTCTATGAAGCAGAAATAAAACTAACCAGCAACTTCCTCAGAGGATACAATAGCCCAGTTATTGTCTAATGATGGTGTTTTAAGGAGAAATTTAATTAGAGTTCTTGGGGCTTGTCATGTATCATGTAGCTTTTAGCTTTTCCTCCGGAAAACATATGAGCCTGTGGAGCGAGTGTAAAGACCCCCTGTGTGCTTTGTTGGAAGATGTTGATGTGAATGGCTGCCCTTTGCTGCTAGGACAGTGAAATTTAGATATAAACATTTTCATAAAGCTGACTTCCCAGCTTCCTCAGAACCCCTGGACGCCTCACCATGAAGGGAGCGGCAGCCTGTGGCTCAGAGCAGGGATGGTAAATAGCCGACGGCTCCACTCTGCCTGATAACTCCATTAGACGCTTGGGCTCTTTCTATTCATTTGGGAGTCCCTTGATTATTATTGCTCTTATTAATTCACTGCCCTGACACCCAGGTTGCCGTAAAGGAGGTGTGCTCTCTTGGGATCTTGAATGGTAACAACACAGACCCTCGGTTTTTATGTCTGTAAGGAGAGTACAGCTATTATCTGCAGGAATAATAACAGCCGTCCTTTAGCCAGTAAAAGCAATTAGTGCCAGGTCTGTGCTAGGCTCACCACATTTTGAGTCATCTTTGCAAAAATGCCAGGAGATAGGTATTTATTTTATTCCACCCTGGCCTGCCTCTGTCTATTATTAACAGAGCAGCCAGAGTGACCCTGTTCAATTGTAACTCAGAGCGAGCCATTTCTCTGCTCAGAACTTTCTGGCAGCCTCTCTGAGAATAAAAGCCAAAGTGCTTGCTTTAATCAACAAGTCCTAGATGACCTGTCCCTCTCCTTTGCTTCTCTGACATCATCCCCCTCCCCTGCTGTCATTCGCTTGCCTGGAGTAAATCACAGGGCTCCTGGGCTGTTCTTGTGAGGCTCCTGGCCCAGGGTCTTGGTACCTTCTGCTGCTGCAGTTTTCAGTTTGCAGGGTCTCTTCCAAGACAGAAGAGGGGAGCAGCCCACTTTCCCCAGGTCTTTACTTGAAAGTCGTGCTCTCACCAAAGACTTTCCTAGCATTCTGAACAAAAATTTCACCTGCTGCCCCCAAATCTAACATTTCTTTCTCCTTTCTAGCTTTGGATTTTTAAAATCAGTTTACCTATCATTTATTTATTTATTTACTTATTTATTTATTTATTCCCCTTCATTTATAAATGTTGGTGGGGTACGGAGTGATAAGGCTTATGCTATTTCCATTATGCAACTATTACATCACTTTGGTTATACTTCTATGAACTTACATATTTCACAGAATCTTTTGATTAATATGTAGTAAAAAGTATCCTGTGCATTTATTCACCTTTCCCCCCCATACATTTGTATTGTTGTATTATTGATTTTGAGATTATCCTCTTCCTCTTTATCCTTCCACCTATTTGCTTTTAAAATTGTCTGCCCCATTAGCATATAAGCTCCACAAAGGTAGGGTTTCTTCTTTGTCCCTCTGCCCTATCCCATACCCAACAACAAGAAGTGAACCTGCACCACATAGGACTCACTGTAAGTGTTTACTGAATGCTGAATATGCTCAGCTCATTCTTTTACCACTTCACACATGTGGATTTTAAATTTCATAGAAACTAACTAAATTTTCCAGTTTTCACCGCTCTTAAGTGGCACAGCTGGGAGAGCACCTAGAAATTTAAAATTACAAAGGGAACCCTCTTGCTTTATGCCCTGCTTAGCATTACTGATGGCCCAGGTCTGTGCTTACTCACAATGCCCTTCACTGAGAAGAAATGGTGTTGCTGTTGCATCTATTAGGATTGTTCTCTCAGGTATTAAGGATTATCATTAGACGAAGCTCATCAATCATTATTACTGAGGATAAGCTTCATTTGATCTGTCCTTCAAGAACTTCAAAATAAGTATAACAACTATTTTATCTCACTTGTTCTAAATTTAAAAGAAGTCCTTTAGCTTATTATATGCATAGGACAATGTGAAAATAAAATCTCTTGCTATGTGGGCATTTTATCTCCTGGTTCACTCTAGAAGCTGTTTTTTCTTTTTTCTTTTTCATTTTTTTTCCTTAAAGGTTGGGGTGCCTATTAAATTTCAGTTTTGAGTAGTATTTTGATATTTTTAAGCTTGATATTTTTGATTAGAATGAGAACATAAAATAAGGATCAGTGTTAAAGTCAATTTTTACTGTTAACTCTAATTTTGTTAGATTGGAGATTTTCACGGAGAATTAAATGCATTTCAAAAATTTAACTTTACATTTGTGTTTTAAGAAAAACAAAAAAAGAATATCCTAAATGTCAAAAATGCTTTAGACAGATACTGGTTGACATCTTATGAGATAATGATGTAGGTTGTTCTGCAAATATGGGGAAATCTCTGTATCTGGAAATGTATCATTTCCCAAGGGAAAGGCTTGTCATCTTCACTGCTATTTGACAGCATAGACATGAAGCCCTGGCTTATTCTCTGAAATGAGAAACAACCAGACAGATGCTGTTGGAAAAGGTGCTGCCAGTTAGTTGGCTTTCTCTTACTGTGATAAATACATGAGATGGTCAACTTATAAAGAAAAAAGGTTTACTTTGGCTCAGAGGTTTCAGTTCACAGTCCGTTGGCCCTGTTTCTGTCATGGAGTGAAAGTGTTGCAAATAAACCAATTCACCTCGTGTACAGAAAGTGAAAGAGAGGAAGTGTTGGAATTCCCAGGGGGATAGAGAGTACCTCAAACATGGCTGGTCCCAGAAGCTCATCTAGCCCACTTGGAGGACCAACTCCTTTACTCCAGGGCAAATGACCTTTACCTTCTATCCGGTCATTTGCTCCCATTGAATCTTATGGGGCAAGATAGCAACGGGTCACCTTTGCCATACATCCAGGTATCTTACTCTTTCCCTCTCCCATCAAGTGGGCCAAAAAGGTACCCAAGATATGGTAGCATCTAAAGCCCCCCTGGTGCCCGATTGGTCATTTCTGATGCAACCCTGTTCCCTGGATTTGCTGGCTATCAGGCCATGTAAACTCCAGAGCTCAGAGATCAGCAGCCATTCTGAACACCGTCTAAGAGAAGCTCACTGGGTCCTGCGGTTCCTTAAGGGCCCAAGGCCCATTTACTCATCTGCCTAGGCTCGCCTTCAGCCTTCCTCCAGTCTGCATCATACTTCAACTGTCTGCCACCTCTGTCTGACCCCAACCTCTACAATGCCAGATGTCCTACACGGACTGACAGCTTCTAGAAGCAAGACTCTGAGGGGCAAGCCTCTGAAAGTCAAGCCCAGGGCCCCCGAAGTGGCCAAGGCTGAGAGCCAGAAGAGCAACGACACCTGGGAGTCTCGGCTCCAGCGGGAGAGATAGCAGCTGAGCGCTTCCCTTTTCTAACCCACCTTTCCCTCTCCTTAATCCTCCATTCCTTTCCCCTCCTTTGTGAATAAACCCCTGTTCTTCTATCCTGTGCATGACGCTCTGTTCTCCGGCCTCAACCTCTCCACCAGGTGCAGCATCGGGGCACCTATCTCTTGCTTCCACCCACCATGCAGAGAGAGGGAAACCCAAGAAAGAACCCAAGGAAGAAGAAAGGCTGGGGTTCCACTACCCCTGTTAAGGGTGCAACCTTCAAAGACCTAGGGCCTCCCACTAGGCCCACCTCTTAAGATCTTCACCACTTTCCAATAGTGCAAGCTGAGGATGAAGTCTTCTTAACACACGGGTCTTTGGGGGACCTTCCAGATCCCAGCCGTAGCACAGGTTTACGCTCCACCTTATCAAAGGCAAAAAACCTTACCCTTTCCATAGCTTGCAATCTGGGGTAAAGGCAAATTGGGGTGAATAGAAAATGGTTCTTTCCCCCTCTTTTCTTTAATCCTTTGTTCTTCAGCCAGTGAGGTGAGACCCTCAGGATAGAAATGCCATCCGTGAACGTTAGTAGGGGACGAACTTGTTTGTCTTGGCAAATGTCAGTCTCTGAAGAAGAAAGAGCTCCTGTTCTTTTCTCAGGTTGGAACTTGGAACAATCAAAGGGCTAGCTTCAGGGTAAAGTGAGGATCCTGGGGACAGAGAAAGGTGTCTTAAGGAGAGAACCAAGGAGGAAAAATTTCCAGCTTCCTCTTCTAAGTGTCCTCACCATACACATCAGGTCCAGTGGCAAAGAGGTGGCATTTGTTATACTTCCCCTTATCCTGTCTTAGGCTCTGAGTAGGGACATAGTTATCACATGACACAAAAGTTATGTGCATTTCTCCATAACTTGGAAGACAAATGAGTTGGCTGAATCACCATAATATTAAATATAAAACAAAGACCTAAAGAAATGATCACTAGATATGATTTTCCCCCAGTCATGGTGTTTTTCATGGAAAGTAGTAGGAAAATTGCAAATGTTTACAGATGGGTAATACGTTTAGTCCAGATCTCCTCATTGTCATTAACATGTGCATCAAAAATTGTAAATGATTATGAGCTGAATGTTGTGCTAGGTTGACTACAGGCCCTGGCCTTCATTGTGCCACACAGGTATGTGCCACTCACAATCATTTTTTTTTCTAGTGGGGATAAAGCAAAGCAGTATATTATAGTCCTCTAAAATTAGCCACTTTGTGGATATGTGGCTCTTGGAATGAAAATTTCCAAAGTTTTTATCAAAGAATGTAACCTTACAAATTAATTTTATAAGTTCAAAGAAAATAAAACACCAAATTTAAAATTTTATATTTTTAAAGAGATAAGACATTTCAAATTGGATTCTAGACATTTTAAGTAATTGACTTAGGATATGTTGTTGTTGTTGTTGTGTTAGGTGCTGTTGAGTAGGGTCCAACTCAGAGAGACCCTATGTACAACAGAATGAAACACTACCTGACACTTGGCCATATCCAGCACTGTATCAGTGCTTCTCTGCTACTCATAGGGTTTTTGATGGCTGATTGTTTCAGGAGTGAGCTGCCAGGTCATTCTAAGCCTACAGCACCCAATATTCCCAAGCAGTCTCTCATCCAAGTACTAACTAACCAGGACTGACTGTGCTTAGCTTTGAGATCTGACAGAATCAGATGCCAGGGTGATATGCCAGATGTCAAGTCAGACTGTAGGCTGACATGAGATAGTGTGTTGTTGTTAGGTGTCATCAAGTTGAGCCTGCCTCCTAGCGACTCTATGGACAACAGAAAGAAACACTACCTGACACTGGGCCATGCTTGACACTATGTCAGTGATTCTCTGCTATTCACAGGGTTTTCAATGGCTCATTGTTTTGGGGATTGTTTAATGAGTGGACTGCCAAGTCCTTCTCCCATTTAATGCAATCCTGGGGGTTGAACCCAGGGCCTCAGAGAGTGCAGAGCAGCACTATTCCAACTGAGCTGAACTTGGGATATGTTGTTGTTGTTGTTAGGTGCCGTCAAGTCAGTGTCCAACTCATAGCTACCCTATGTTCAACAGGTGAAACACTATTGTCTGTGCTTCTCTGCTGTTCACAGGGTTTTCAATGGTGGATTGTTTTTGGGAGAGGGTGCCGGGTCCTTTTCCCAAGACTACAGCACCTGGTGTTCCCAAGCAGTCTCCCATCCAAGTACTAAACAGGCCTGACCCTGCTTAGCTTCAGAGACCTGACGGGATCAGATGCCACAGGACTATGGCTACAGGCAAACTTGGGACATAGAGAATGTAAAATCAGATTTATTAACAAATGTTTAAAAATAAGAATAAATGGGGTCTGAGAGGTGGATAGATTTTTTGACACATATTTAAATCCCCACTAACTAGGTCTTTGCTTTATACTAGGTTTGTTAGATGTTCTGTTTGGGTGAGATGATGCTGTTGCTGAATCCTACATAGGTAAGTTGTTTCTATACTATTTCATATTAATCTATCTAGTTTCCTGTTACTTTATTGGAAATGAATTAAATCAAATATGAAACAATCAGATACATATGGTAAATGGTATCCACGGAGTTCTCAATAGAACTGAGATTATGACTACTTGGAGAACTGTAAATCAAGCATGCTAAAAGTTATTTCAAGAACATATCTTCTGGTCTAGTGTGACTAGATCTGACATTTTTATTGCTGTATCCTGATCTGAGTAATTTTAATAACCTACCAACCTGAAGTCTGCAGTTATCGTACTCCTAAAGCAACTCTGATGTCCACAAAACAGTCCGCTGCTACCTGGGTAGCAGAATTGCAGAGTTGCCTAGATTAAACTTCCTTTTGTTTGCTTTAAAGATGGATATTAATCATTTTACCAGTTTACCCATGAGTCAGACCAGACTCGATGACACCTAACAGCAACAACCAAGAACTAAGATTGTTTCATATCAGAGCACAAAAGGCACAGGAGTCATTTTGCACATTGAAAGCTTCATTTGTCAATAATAATTGAGATGCTCCTAGTAAGAATGCTTGCAATGCTCTTCTCCATAATACTCAGGGAGGGCAAACTTAGAAACCCTCCAACTCTCTGATAAGTAAGGTCATTACACAGATGAAAAATAGAAGAGCATCTGGAGGGGATATCATGCCTGCCAAATGCTCATGCTAGAGGAAAAGTAATTCATGTAATGTGTCTGCGTTCTCTGGAGATACAAGAATGAGAGGGACCACTCTGCATGATTCCAGGGAGAGGAGGTCATGAATTTTACATGATGACACACAGCCAATAGCAGGGTAGATACCCATTTCCGAATCAGCTACAGACCATATGTTTTAAATAGAGTTTTCATGACGAAGTATCAGTGAGAAAACTCTACTTTCTGTTTTGGAAAGACAATAGTAAGTTCAAGTGTTAAAAGTGGGTGTTTTGACATGGAGATTTCACTTCCTTCTCACTGAGGAGCTTCCATTTCATCTGGATTCTTAACCTTTCTTTAGAAAATGCTGTACAGTTGGCTTTTATCCCATTTCTGGATGTTTCCATGGAAGGAAACCCCTTATCAATCAAGGGCTTAGTGATGTGAATGAGCCTGCTGCCTCCTGCTTTAGAATATATCTTTATTTAGTAATTTCTGGGTGATACACGCTGTTGTTGTTAGGTGCCATTGAGTTGGTGTCCAACTCATAGCGGCCCTATGTACAACATGAAAAACACTATTGTCAGTGCTTCTCTGCTATTCATAGGGTTTTCAATGATGGATTGATTTTTGGGAGTGGATTGCCAGGTCCTTCTCCCAAGCCTGCAGCACCTGGTGTTCTCAGGGGGTCTCCCATCCAAGGACTAACCAAGTCTGACCCTGCTTAGCTTCCGAGATCTGGTGGGATCAGACACCACAAGTGGCTGCAGGCTGAGTGATACATGTTGTTGTTGTTAGCTGCTGTTGAATTGGTATCCAATTCATAGTGACCCTGTGTACAACAGGTAAAACACTATTGTCAATGCTTCTCCACTGTTCATAGGGTTTTCAATGGTGGATTGACTTTCTGGGATCGAGTTGCCTAGTGTATCTCCCAAGCCTACAGTACCTGGTGTCCCCAGGCAGTCTTCCATCCAAATACTAATTAGGCCCGACCCTGTTTAGCTTCTGAGATCTGATGGGATTGGATGCCACAGGGCTACAGCTGCAGGTGAGTGATACATAACATTCTCTAATTGTAAAGACTACTTTGTATTTCCTCTGATTAGAATATTTGATAAGAGGCTTACTTACTGGAGGTACACAGGACTTTCTGTTGTTGTGTTAGGTGCTGTCATGTAGGGTCCGACTCATAGCGAGCTTGTGTACTACGGAACAGAATGCTTTCCAACACTATTGTCAGTGCTCTTTGTAGGGTTTTCAATGGTGGATTGTTTCAGGAGTGGATTGTCAGGTCCTTCTTCCTAGCCTGCAGCACCTGATTTTCTCAAGTGGTCTTCCATTCATGGACTAACCAGGCTGACCCTGTTTAGCTTCCAAGATCAAGTGGGATCTGAGGCCAGGGTGCTATGGCTGCAGACATTGTTGTTGTTAGGTGCCATCAACTCAGGTCTGACTCATAGCAACCCTCATAGGGCTTTCAAAGGCTGATTGTTTCAGGATTGCTTTGGGAGTGGATTGCCACCTCCTTTTCCCATGTTTTGTGGTGCTAGGGATAAAGCCCAGGGTCTCAGAGAGTGTAGAGCAGCACTTTACTAACTGAGCTAAACTCTAGCCCTTCTTTTATACACTTGGCGTGCCAAAGAAACCACATGTACACATTAAGAGATGTTATCTATATATTACTTTTTAAATTTATTTTTTATTTTCTTGCAGTACTGAGGGGCTGAACTCAGAGCCTCATGCACACTTTTACAAGCACTCTACCACTGAACTGTACCCACAACCCTTTTTAAAGTTTTTTATCTTGAGGCAGGGTCTTGCCAAGTTACACAGGCTACTTCTGGCATCAAACTTGTGATCCTCCTGCCTCTACCTCCTGAGTTCCTAGGATTATAGGCATGTGCCACTGCACCTTGCCCTTTTGTATTCCTTGTCAAAGTTGAACTGAATTTTGGTGAGAATGTGTAATTTGACATTGCTCAAAAGACAACATTAATCAAATGAATGCTAGTGCCTCCGTGTAACAAGCAGGACAGACAAAGAAAATGGAAGAAGCACAATTGTAGTTTGAGGAGTGCAAGACCATTTTGAAATGGTATTTGAAATCTGAGAACTTCGTGGACAATGGAGGTGGGAGTCTGCAACAGAACTTGCCTGACAATTGTGTGCATTGATGGTAAGCTTGAGACACATGGTACTGTGTATGACGAGTACAAGGGAAGACCCAGGAGGCCTCACGCAGTTACAAGTCCTCCTTCTGCTGCTATGGTAGTTAATTTGAGTGCCTCTTGTAATTGCAGAAGTCAAACGTGACTTGTATTAATCTTTTGTTATTGGTACATATTGAGTATTACAATTTTAATAGTCCTTTCCATTCTTAAGTATGTATACTTTTTTTGGCAACCTATGTATTTGTCCTCCCTTTGAGGACCAGCAGCTTCCTGACCAAAGTCTCAATGACCGAAGGCAGGAAAACAGGAGTGTCAAAAGATTCCTACTAATATATTTGCATTTCATTTGCTAACATTGCATTGGCCAAGCCCAGGTCAAGGGGTGGTAAAAGAGATTGCCATACCAGATGCTATGTCTTTTTAATGTGTGCCAGTAATTCAATACTTTGTATGACATCTTTAAATAAATGTTTTTCTCATGAAGAAAAAGAAAAATGCAAAATATTTTTTAAAAGTTCACAATAGATCTAGATATAAAGTTGAGTGTCAATAACCAATTGGTTTTTTTCCTGCTATTGGCTTTAGGGGCCTGCAGCCATACCACTGTGGCATCTGATTCCATCAGATCTCGGAAGCTAAGCAGGGTTGGGCCTGGTTAGTACCTGGATGGCAGACTGCCTGGAAACACCAGGTGCTCTAGGCTTGGGAGAAGGGC
>VMDO01032604.1:0-18814 GCA_007922755.1 Pedetes capensis | reverse complement strand
GGAAATAATTATAATAATATAATAATACCAAAGAATATTAATAATACAAATTGGCTAGAAAATTCAAGTACTACTACTGACAATGTAAAAAGATAGATCACTACAGAAAAAGTTCCTAACTTAAACATAATTGGGATCCAAGGATATATAGAAAAATATTCCCACAAAAAGACATGCAAGTGGAAGAGAGGCCTTTGGTGGGAGGATGGGACTGGGGGAGGAAGTGCACAATAGGGTAAGGGGGAACTTATCTGTGCAATGTACAATGAAATGCATATATGGAAATGTCACAATGAAATACCTATCAGAACAAAACACATTAAGTTGTACATTAAAAATTTTCAATAAAAATTATTACTGATATTGCTAAAATGCAGTAGAGTGTAAAGGAATTGTGATGGGTCATTGAGACCACTTTGGGAAGACAATTTCTTTGCCCAAGAGATTTAGGAATTTGGCAATCAGGTCTACTATAGAAATCAGGAGGAGAAAAAGAATGCAGTAACATGGGAATCAAAATAGAAGAAATATTTCAAGAACGAGGAAGAAAGGGAAAGCCAGTATGTAAAATAGAGCAAGATATTTCATTTGGATGAAAACTGATGAAAATGTATAGGATTTACTAACTGGTTGGTCAAAAAATGCCTATTTTAATCAGTAATAAGCCATATTCATATTTAATTCCAGCCATTCCTACAATTTATAAACATTTTTCTTCAGCATCTTTCCAGTCAGAATTCTTATTTTTTGTGCTCATTTCCTTTATACCCACTGCAATATTTCTTCTGAAAGTCTTCCTTAACTGATACAAAGTTAAAATTTGTGCATGTCTGTTTCTTGCACTAAATAGCTCAGACAAAAACGATACCTTATACCTATTTGTGACATACAATAGAGCTAAAAAATTATCTATGTTAATTTCAGTTTCTTCAGATTCTTCATTATGCAGACAGTTTTCCCCACAGGATGAAAATGGTCGGCAATGGATAGAAATGTAGAGAAAGTATGTTGGGTGTGCTGTCATGGCCACTGGGAAGTGCAGGAAGTGTTTCACCTCCAATAAATAGCTCAATCTCCCTCTGCTGTGGTTGCAGAAAAGCAATATAGACAGATCAGAAATAACCAGATAGTAATTATTTTTATGGATGCAGGATAGTCAATTTATGCTTTTATCTACTCAGGAATGGCAAAGAGATGAAAATAGAGGGACTTGACTCTAGGCATTAGAAAACAGATGTGATAAATTTTCACCATAAGAAAGACCATTTTATCAAGTGGAATGAATTACTGCATGAAGAGTAAGTTCCTCATTATTTAGTTCTCAACAGGAAAATGCATGATTATTTATCAGGATTACTGTACAGAGAATTATTAACTTCAGAAAATAGTTATCCTTAAAGATATTGAATATATAAAATATTATTCCTACAATGAATAAACACTTTTTCCTCAGCATCTTTCCTGTCAGAATTAAGCCTTATCTCATTCCTTATTTCATTTATACCTACTTCAATCAGACATTATTAAGGAGTTCTTATTTTGAAATAAAACATAGTATTTATTTGGGGTGGGGTTTAGCTCAATTGGTCTGCACTCTCTCAGGCCCTGGGTTCAATCCCCAGCACCATAAAAATGGGAGAAGGATGAGGCAATCTACTCCCAAAGCAATCCCAAAGCAATCAGCCATTGAACACCCTGTGAGAGGCAAAGAAGCACTAACATAGTGGCATGGCACAGTGTTGGGAGTGTTTCATTCTGTTGTACATAGTGCACCTAACAACTGCAACAACAACAACCACAGTATGTAGATTCAGAAAATTCCAGGGTAAAATTTGAAAAATTAAAAAATATAAATATTTAAGAAAGATTTTGAGTAATTTGACATTCATTTACTCATTTACTCAACAAATACACAGCAATTATTTTGTGCAAGGCGTTACTTTAACAGCATACAAAATAGTCACAGTTTCTCCCCTCAAGGGGCTCACAGTTAAGAAAGACAATGTAATTTTATTGACATATTGATATACTGATGTATTTATTGGCATTTTATTTATATATCTTATAAGAAGTAAAGCTTTGGGCTTTGCATATATGATTAGGTACTATGCCAGACACATAAAAGCCATGTCACTATTTACTAGCTAGTTGGAAAACAAAGCAAAAACAACAAGCACACAGAGATGCAAAGAACATAACTAGATAAGAAAGTACAAAATAATTGTCTCATTTTAGGAGAAGCAAGGAAGTAATATGAATGAATCAGTGAAATTGTCCTTCATTGTTATTACTTTTTATCCTGACAAAAACTATGTGGGGTATGTAGTCATTGAGATTAGCTGACTTTTCTGAGGTCATATTTCTAATGAATTTTGGAGGCATAAATATAACTCTTCAGGTTTTTCTTTGAGACATAAACCACTCTTTCAATTTTAAATGTCTATGCACAGTATATACATATATGATGTTTTCATTTCAAAATTAAATCCATAGATTATAAAATCCAAGAAAAAAATAATCAAAGTTATTCATCACATACTTAGTTCTTTAAAAAAAATCAGATAATCGTAAGTCATTGTGGGTTAGGAACTGAAAGTGGAAGACTGACTTACTAGGAATATAGTAAACCTAGTTGAAATGTTTCTTAAATTTTTCTCAATACCATTTTTAAAAACCTAAAACAAAAATTGTACTTGGAAATAAGTTTAAAATAGCTTGAAAGTGTTAATAGAAGGTTTGATTATGACTAGCCAAAGGCCAAGTGGTTGTAAAATGGATATTGACAGGAGATAGAAAATGAAATCTCTTATGCTGTTTCTATTTTATTCTCTGAACACAAATATTCTGCTTCTTTTCTGGGCTAAACACACAGACTGTAAGAATAAAGCACTACCTTATTGGGAGGAAATAATGGATCATCCAACAATTGAAACAATTCTTTGCTAACATATATAATCATTTTCCTGTTTAACTTTTGGTCTTATTAATTATTCATGGATTAATTTTTAAACTTTTTGTGTGTCAACAAAAATGTTTTAAAATAAGGCAAGAGTTTTCTTAAACTACACTGTTTTCTTCTATTTTTCTGACATTAGATGTCTGTAGATGTTATTGTAAACTTTAAAAATATGACTTTCACTGCTAAGTAGTAGAAAAAGGACATACAACATGACATTACTTTCCTATTTCAGTGTAAGTTCCCTGGCAATTCAAAGTGGAAACACACAGGGTAACCACAGGAGGTAACACCTCCTGGATCAATATTTGTGCATCAGATGTTACAAGACTGTTTTGCAAGGTTCATAAATAAAGAGCTTTCCTTTTTTTTTTCTCCAGACTTAGAAAATGAAATTAAAAGGAATTTGGCTGTCAAGGGACTTGCATTTTCTGGAGCAAATAACAAACTAAAGGAAAGCTTTAATGTTACTCAATTAAAGGCAAATGTTCAGTGAAAAGAGTACCAAAAATATTTCTGATTTGAAGAGTCCTTTTTTCCCTCAGTTAATTGGCAGTTTCATAAAAATTGTGTCATATCAAATAAAATCAAATCCACCAATCTTTACACAGTATCAAATTTGATTTCATTCCATTCAAGGAGCATTTACTAAATGCCTACTTTTTATGCAACAAGATTATACTATAATCTGGCTATAATACTATCAATAAAACACAAGTGTGGCCCTCTAGGATCTTATACTCTAGTGAGAGAGCCAGACAACAGCAAACATATTTCCATAATTTGATAATCTGTAGCTTTACCAGAGGCAACAATGATTCAACTGAGTGTTGCAGAATGAGAAAGGGTCAATTAAATGCTTGTACTTTTTACTGCCTCCTCTTTTTGAGACATTGTGAGACAGAAGAGCTCACAGTAGGAGGAGAACTGAGAAAGTAGTAAAGGATAAACTTATAAGGCACAGCATGCTGACCAGCCCAGTTCAGCAAGGATTGTGAGTTATAGGGAGGGATATGATTAGGTTAAGCATCATTACTATTTAATACGAAGATCACCTGTACCCCACTCACCTGGTCTGTGGATCAGATGTCAGGTGTGCAGGATCAAGTAACTTGAGGGAAGAAAAGGTTCCACAATGACAAGGGGTTGACAGTGGTACTGGGAGTTATTCATTTGCTTGCAGTAATGTCCTACAATAGTACCAAATTAAGTGGGTTTCCAGATTATATTATCGTAAATAATAGAATTAAAATACTTCCTAATGAGGTGGGGATTGACCTTAAAAGTGTATTGTGCTAAAATATGATTTTCTGGTACTCTTATGGACGAGTACTTAAGAAGGACTATTAAATCATGAGCCAGTGGAGTTTATTCCAGGAATGCAAAGGTGATTCAATATTTGGAAATTCATTAATATAATTCTATATTTAAAAAAGCAGGAAAAAATCATCTCCTCAAATGCCAAAAATGCATTTAACAAAATTCATCATATAGTAACTTTGCAGTGGAAAAACCTTGCAACTACCACCTCAAACAAGTGGTAAAGATTACTATCACCAATAGTAAGACATATTACATCATGTACCCCCTAATATGTTATGCCAAGAGTGGCCCAGGAGCACAGTGATAGTCCTCATCCAAACTCAGAGTCTTAACGTAATCATGAGAAAGCATCAGAAAAATACAAATTGAGGAACATTTTACAAAATAAAGGACATGTTCTCTTCAAAAGTACTGAAGCTCTGAAATATGAGGAAAGACTGAGAAATTTATTGATTAGAGGAGCCAAAAGAACCAATAGACCTGTCCTAGAAGTGCAACCAGAGTGCTCCTTGGAAGCAAGAATGGCTAGACTACGTCTTACATATATCACGCATGTTGTCAGGAGAGACCAGACCCTGGAGAATGACATCATGTTTGGGAGAGTGGCAGGTCAGTGCAAAAAAGGAAAACTCTCCACCAGATGAATTGACACATTGTCTGCAACAATGGGATTAAACATAAATAAGATCATGTGCCTGGCACAGAATCAGGGAGTGTTTCAATCTGCTGTACATAGGGTTGCTATGAGTCAGACTCAACTCGATGGCATCTAACAACAACAAGGAGACTTAGCCATTAAATATTATATGGGGTCTTGGGTTAGAATCTGAAAAATAATAACAGTGTTAGTGGAAGAACTACTGAAATCTGAATAAAGAATGAAGAAAAAATAGTTTAGGCATCAATAGTAAGTAAAATAGAGTTTGTTGCATCATTATTTCTCACTTTGCATGTGGTTTATAAGGTATGTAATGTATTAGTGAATATAATAGTACTTATATATCATTTTGAAACATGAATATGCTTTTGCAAATATAGACTAAACAACTAAACATTTTGCAAATGTAGACTAAACAACCTGAAAAGACTTTTAGCACACAATGTCTGGAAAAGCTAGATGTTATTTCAAAAAAAGTATCCTTTCAATTTTATGGTTTTATTCCTCTGGAAATCAGGAAAACACTTGAGATTTAAAATATGAAGTGAGCCCTCAAAGCAGAGAGGAAAGCAAGTGGTCCCATGCTGGTCCAGCTCTTCATAAATTCAGAGGTAGTAATTTAATGCCTATGCAGGTACAGAATCTAGGCCACCAACTATGAAACTAAGACCTTATGAAGAATGAACTAGGAGAAATGTTACCAGCCTCCCAAGAAGACACCAAGGAAACTTATAAAACTGTTGTCAGCCTAGATACTGTTCACAAGAAGGAAAAAGTAAGTTGTCCCTGAGACTCCCTAACCAGAAGCCAGCCAACACACCAGTCTGTGATCTTTGTAGTGATTTTTTACTATCTAGCAATCCTGGAATCTCCCAAGGGAAAAAATCATCATAAAAAGTTGTCTCAGTCCATTCATAAGCTTGAAACATGCTTTGTATAGACATTTGTTATAGAGACATACTATCCAATAAAATCTTATAGGATTTTATCAAAAAGACTCATTAGAGATATGCATAGCCCAGTGTGGTTGCATAAACCGCTAATCCCAGTAGCTTGGGAGGCAGAGGCAAGAGGATCACAAGTTTGAGGCCAGAGGCAGCCTGCAAAATTTAGTGAGACACTGGCTCAAACAAACAAACAAACAAAAACAAAAAAACCTGGAGGGGCTATGGTAGAGCACTTGCAAAGTGTGTCCAAGGCCCTGGATTCAACCCCTACTTGCCATTAAGAAAAAGAAAAAGGATATGTGTGTAACACATTAAAAAAAATCTTAAATCTGAACAACACACAGAAGGTTTAGATTGCCCAAGAACTTGAGATGATAGAACAGCTGGAAAAAAAGAATCTAAGAAATCATCAAAATCATTGTTGTTATTAGGTACCATCCAGTTGGCGTATGACTTATAACAACCCTACCTACCACAGACAAAACAGTATTGTTAGTACTACTCTGCTATTCATAGGGTTTTCAATGGCTGATTGTTTTTTGGTAGTGAGTTGCCAGGTCCTTCTCCCAAGCTTACACCAGCTGGAGTTCCCAGGTGGTCTCCCATCCAAATACTAACCAGGCCCCATCCTACTTATCTTCTGAGATCTGACAGGATGTGTCACCACAGTGGTGCCCCTTCAGGCAATCAAAATCATAAGGGAATCATAAAATCACGGAACTAATGAAAAAGAAAAGAAAACAAGTGAAGGTACCAAAGTTAAAATTGAAAACATGTAAAATAATTAAAAAGTGCTTCTAGAAATTACAATTAGAGCGCTGGGATATAATTAATATGTAAAAGTGTACACATGGTCAATAAGAAGATTTTTTTACTTCAGTTTTATATAATCAAAATGTTTAAAGTTCTCTGTTTTGTAGGATTAAGACAAGTAGTATAAATGTGTGGAAGAAGTTGTTTGCAAATAAAATTAATGAGAAATGGATAGTGCAAGATTGATATAAGAAGGCAGTATTTGCACAGTCCACCAATTTTTGCCATGGGAATAATTGGTCAAAGGGTTATTATTATACATTCTGATTTCTCAAGAGAAATTAGAAAGTATTTTCTATATAAAATCTAAATTTTAAAAAATTTTTATGATTCCAAATTCTTTTTAAACACTTATATGTGCCTAAAAAACCATAACAATGGCTTCCATATTATACTTTTGCATATTGCTGCTAGAGTTTTTAGTGCCTATGTTAAGGACTCTTTCATTTATTTATTTTCCTACAAATTTTTTATTGCGTATCAATTATCTGGTAGGCACTGTGTTAGACTAGGGATATTTGAAGTATTTATCAAGGAAAATGCATCTCTTAAAAAGATTGAGAACCAATGGTTAGAAGCCAAAGGAGTAAGAAATTAAGATAGAAGAATATTTCAGGTCGTGAATGGCAAAAAGCGTTCAGTGTGGTAGGAAGAGAGTGGTATAAGTAATGAATTTATTAGTAGAGTGTTGACAACTAAAACCAAATCAGTGAATTAAGCAAATATTATTAATCAGAAAAATAGAATTGACATGTCATCTACTCTTGGCTCAGAAAAGAGCAATTCTGTTTTGACACAAGTTCAGAAGAGGATTGTGTGATGGTATTATATACATTTTTCTTTGGGAAGGAAGAAATTCAAGCCTGCTTCTAAGAGCAAAGGAGGTAATTTATGAGATGGATTAGATCCAAAGCACTGGCCTTGAGCAGGGTAGGAGTCTTTTGTTCTCTAACACTTGGGAACAAGATGGTGTTCTTACTGGCGCCTTCAGAAAGTGGGAGGAATATTTGAGGCAACTCCATTTGGGCCCCAATTATCATTATTTCTGATGAAATAGAAGATAATATCAATAGTTGATGAGAAAATTAGGGACCAGCTTCTAATGGAATGTAGAAGACTAGAAATATTTGTGTCAGTGAGCCACAGTTGCACAGGCCAAAGTACATATAGGGAAAATAGTTTCAGAGATAGATAAATCTGTTTGTGAGAGCTGAGGGAATTAAGATAAACATATAATTTCAAGGTCTGGAAAAAAATGTCAAATGGTAGAGGATAGTGTTAAGTAAAAAATGATAGAAAGATTATTTAGGTCACAACTGACCAGTTACTAATCAAATAGATAAATAGTGTCTCCTTCTATATGCTTAGTCTCTTAGCTAAAAAGGTGACAACAAAATAATTCCTTCCATCTCATTTTGTACATATTACTGAAAAGGACACCTATCAGATCCTAATATACATACTCTCTAGCCTTTCTAGGACTTTCTATATAAAGATAAACACCTGACCATATTCTATTAATGTTTACTTAGAATACCATTATATGGAAACATCATAATTTTGTACCTACTTTTTTGTTGATAGTCATTTAAATTGTTTACATTGTTTTGGATACTTAAATGAAGCTTGCAGATGTAAATGTATTTGAAGGATGCATGTTTCCAGTGTTTGTATGTTAAGCAGTATTTTCATTTAAATTTGGATTGATGATACCAATTTATTGCATCATGTCAACATTTTATGAAAATTTGTCCTTGGCTTTTCTCACCAAGAATGGGCAATGTAAAAGGCTAAATAGTTCTGCCACCTGTAGAAGAGAAGAAAATAGTAATTTATTTAATTTGTTCATTTATAATGACTGGAGGAAATGATGATGAATACGACACTGTCCTTGATCTGCCTGAAATTTCAGTCTATTAGAAGTGGCAGATGATTAAATATAAGATTACATTCAAGTAGGATAAGTCTGAGAAAAGAGAAAGTCCAAACATGTTAAGAAAATACAAAAGAAAGACATCTAACTAAAACATTGTGATACTGGGAAGAATTGTTAAAGAATTGGCAACTAATCTGAGAAACAAATGATTACTATGATTTAGCAAAATAATGTCTGGACAAAATTTTTTTCACAGTGAGAGGACAAACAGCCACAAAGTCCAACTGGCCTAGAGAAAGACTGCTATAACATGGCCAGATTTGCATATTGCTGCTAGAGTTTTTAGTGCCTATGTTAAGGACTCTTTCATTTATTTATTTTCCTACAAATTTTTTATTGCGTATCAACTATCTGTTAGGCACTGTGTTAGACTAGGGATATTATGATGCATAATACAATCATAATACGTTTCAAAGAATTTTGAGCTTTATAGAAGAAGAAAATTAAATAAGTGATAATCATCATGCATTTCAATTTCATAATTTCTTTATCTTCTTCACTGCAACATCCATATCCTCTATTCTACTTTATCTACTCATAATCAGGACCATCATTAGATCCTCAAAATTTTCTTTTTCAGAAATTTTAAGCATTACTTTCCAATTCTTTGATTTTCACTCATTTTTTATTCTGTCATGCCCACTACCATTCTCTTTGATCCAACCATAGACTGATAACACTCTATTTTGAAATATATTAATGTCCTTATATTTTTCCCATCATTTTCTCTGTAATGAGTCAGATTTACCTATAAGTGCTGTAATAAGTGAGTTTCAAAGTGATAGAAAAAAATCAATATTTCTACCTTTGAACTAGACTCTTGAAGCTCATTTAAAGAAAAAATACAGTTGTGAAAATGAAGACATGATTTGTAAAAGCAAGGCACTTTAGTAAGTAGACAGCCACCAAAACCATCTTACAAATTAAAAAGGCACCATTCAATAAAACCCTGTAATGTTATTGCAGATTATTAGCAGATAGGCCAAAAGATGAACAATTGGCCTGTATGAACACAAGGAATCACCATGTGAGGATAGCTCTGTCTTGGTCTGAGAAGATAGGATTGAAGCCTGTGGATGTCTGGTAAAGGCTCCATGGCAACAGCCGACTGCAGGTCTCTAGTGTTTCATAGACATCTGTGCCTCCAGGCTGTCTCAGCTCATCCAAACATTCAGTGTATGGAACTCCTTCTCCCCTGACTAACTTCCAATTGTTATGAAATTTGTAGTCATCAAGAGTCAGTAATAGGGACTTAGATAGTCAGAGAGGACAGTGGTGGTGGCATGAACAGGCAAGATTCCAGCACTCAATCCATAATTGGATTAAATGGAAACAACCAAGATTTTCTCTCAGACTCAGGAAAATAGGGAAATCTCAGCCTTCATTACCCTCTGGGCCTGGGACAGCCTAACCCCTGAACAAATGAAAACATGAAAAGGTCAGGTTCCAGAAAGTGGTATGAGAGGAACAGATAGATCTTCAGAAGGTGACTAGGATAAGGACAGATCATGAAGCCATAGCTGAAGCACTGATGTTGAAGGAGGAAATGTTTTATATAAGGATGTTGGAGGGGATGCTCTGGAAACAGTCTCCAAGTGCATGCTTAGTGAGGATAATCATTGGTGTAAACATCTGTAACAAACATTTCTAGACACATTTACCAAACCAACAGTAATGCAGGAAAAGAGGGGAATAAAATAGCCTTTAAATAGTGGTCATTTTATTTTATTTTATTTTTTATTTTACTTAAACTTTTTTTGTGTGGCACTAGGAAGCTGAACCTAGGGCCTTGCACATATTTTGCAAGCACTCTACCACTGAGCTGCACCTCTAGCTCCCTTTTTTTATCTTGAGACAAGGTCTCACTAAATCACACAGACTGCCTCTGGCCTTGAACTTAAAGTCCTCCTGCCTCCACCTCTGAAGCTGCTGGGATTACATGTGTGCGTCACCGTTCCTGACTAGTATTTATTTTAACCACCTTATATTGGCCACTTAAAATATTCTAGGCATGAAGTTAGGCTCTGGGAGATGGTGACCAGGAAAACAGAAGAGGCCTGTGTCATCTTGTGACTTACCATCTATTGAGGAAAATGGATGATACCTAATAAATTCAATTAGTAGTTATACATTATATAAACTGTGAAAACTGTGAAGTAAAGGAACATGTGTCAGTCGAAGAAATTATAAGGAGACTAGGGAAGAATGCTCTAGGAAAGAGACCCAAAATTCTGTCTGAAGAAAAGAAAAGGAGTTAGGCAGGCACAGAGAGTGCAGCAGCCTTATGTTACTGGATCAAGGTTAAAAAGAGTGTGTTAGCAAACAGAAAACAAAATGTGTGTATAAAACGCACATACATGGCTATGCACACATATACATATGTCTACATGTATATACACATATGCACATACAGTGCTGCACGTGTGTGCATATATGTCCTCAAGTACACCATGGACATGGATTTATTAAGGGAATTTAATCCTATGCAATTATGGTAGCTGCTGAACTTTCTATGAGAAGGTGCTGTCTTGGCATCTAGTGCAAAGCTGGTAGTCAGGAGAGAGGATAGGTGTGAATTAAGTAGCAGCAAAGCCAAACAGCATCCTTTCAAAGTGAGCTAGAGCTCATGATTTTAAACTGCAAACTGTTCCTCTCACCTGGTCCAAGCCTCCGCCTCAGATGATACTGGTTTCCTACAGAAAAAGTTGTCCTTCTCCCTCACAGAGCCAAACACACCTCTGACCCAAGATTCAGAGGAAATGAAGGCCGATCAGGTGAGAGTTGGAGATCTTGCAGGCATGACTGGTTTTCTCATCAACAGAGCAAGCCAGGAGAGGTATGAGGAAAGGCTTTGAGATGCATCCCAGTTTCCTGCCCCTCAGCAACCTTCCAAAAGTAAAATTAATATGGCTGCTTCCTCACACTCGTCTTTCAAATCTCATACATACATGTAGGTTTGCAAGAAAAATTCTGGCAGTTTCAACCTACATAACTTGACCCAATACAAACCCTCTACAGTACTGATTCTTCATATTTGAAAAATAAAAGTCCTTTCTGGATGTCTGTGAGGGAGGGAAGCACTTAAGTGCATCTTATTAGTAGGCACTGAAGGTTGGAAGATGAGACTTGACCATATGTCTTGGGGTTATAATGAGAAAAGGCTCAGGTGTAACACAAGCAGAGGGACGACACTAAAATATTCGGAATAGACTCAAATGGAAGGCAGCACTGTGATACAGGACTTTGAGTGGAATAGGATATTTAGTCATTATAGTTATGACAAAGCCCTTCTCTCCCAAGGAAATGGCAGAAGAAAAGACATAAAGGCAACTATAATCACATCACCTTAATAGACCATTAAATCTAGGGACTATTACAAAGAAATAAAAGAGATGATGCAACCAGATGATGTTTCCATAACCAATCCAAAAAAAAAAATTTCTTCTTGAACCTATCTCTAAAGTAAATTCACTTGGTTTCTTTTGGTTTTAACTATTCTAAACTTCTTCCTCTCCCCTTTCCTGAATACTGAACACTTACATAAATGTCTTTTATAGCTTCCATCTGGCAGATGTTTGTGTCACTCGAGTTTATGATTTTATAGATTTACCTTGTCTCCTTCATGGAGCCAATAAGCTCCTCAAAAGCAGCACTGGGCTTCTAGCTCCTTTTATGACACTCTTTTGAATGTTGCTTTTTACATATAGGTCACTTAGTAAATGCTGCTGACTGACATGGTGACAGATTAAAGGATTGTTCTTGTTGAAAAACTGCTGGTACAACCTGAGTAGTCTGATAAGCTCTTGCTTGCAAACAGTTCAAATGATGTAATAAAAGGCAGACTTTTAAAATAAAAGTTATTTCAGGAATTACTATCCTGGAGAACACTATCATTTCAACAGGAAAAATTTCATTTTCATCTAGTTTGACTTTTGTTTGGCTTGGTTTATATCGACATATATTTATCATCATATTCTGTTCTTAAAAATCTGCCCCAAGCAAAAATTCTGCAAACTTGATAAGAAAACTGCTTCATTTATGCTACCAATGGTGTTGCTGGTAAGTCTTGCATCTGCCTAATCACTGGATATTCAGTCTATTTCTACTTTTCCTACAGCATCTTTCCTCCTCTTCCCCATCAGAAGTCACTTTCTTGTTCTGATCTCATAACTTATTTTTTAAATTTGTATTTCTATTTTTAATGTATTTTTATTGGTAATTTTTAATATGCAATGCAATGGGTCTCATTATGACATTTCCATACATGCACTTCATTGTGCATTTCTCATGTTCACCTACCCCTTACCCTCTCATGACCCCACTCCCCCATTATTTCCTTCCTCACAAATGATCTCTGGTGTACTTACATGTCTTTTTTTGAGTATATCTATTTATATATATAGGTTTTGATTTTGCCATAAAGACATCATATGTGATACTTCCTTTCTTTTCTCCCCTAACTGTTTCTTTTTGCTCCTTCCCTCTCTTCTGAATTTCATTTTTCTCTCTTTAAAATAGACATATTACTCCCAAACTCATAATGGTGTTATAATGGATACATAAGTTATCAAATGAAATATCTGGAACATCACAAAGCACTTAGGAGCTCAAAATTTGTACATGTCACTTCCATCTTTGGTGCCTTTTTATCTATTCTGTGCTGGTTATTTCGTAAGGACCCAACTCAGAGGATGTCTCTGAAAGTCATCCTCATATACACTCACAATTTCGTGCTCTCTCTCTCTCTCCATACATACATATATATATTTTTTTCCTTATTTTCGTTGACCTGCCACTCTCCCAAACATGATGTCTTTCTCCAGGGATTGGCCCTTCCTTACTACATGTGCAAAATATGTAAGATGCAGTCAAGCCATCATTGCTTCCAAGGAACAGTATAAGCAGCCCTATAAGTCACATTTCCTTCCATTGTTTAGTAAGTATATTACCTTGAAGATGAGCAGCCTAAAAGATTCCTGGCTTCAGAGAAAAATGGAATGGTGCCGCAGATTGCCATGGGTCACCACCTTTAGGTCTCATTCTCAAAGAGTACTGCCATGTCTGTCATAAGTGGCTTATGTAGAAATACATATTTGATAAAATAAAGTAATTCATGTTATCGTATGTGTGGCTTACAAATATTTTCTTCAAATCTTCCACTGTGTATTGTTGTTGTTAGGTGCTGTCGAGTTGAGTCTGACTCATAGCAACCCTATGTACAGTAGATCACAACACTTTCTGTCAGGCACACGATCTTATTTATATTTAAGCCCATTGTTGTAGACACTGTGTCAATCCATCTGGTGGAGGGTTTTCATTTTGTTGTTGTTGTTGACCTGCCACTCTCCCAAATACGATATCTTTCTCCAGGCATTGATGTCTCCTGATTACATGTCCAAAATATGTAAGAAGCAGTCTGGCCATTCTTGCTTCCAAGGAGCACTCTGGTTGCACTTCTTCTAGGACAGATCTGTTGGTTCTTTTGGCAGTCCATGGTATATTCAATAGACATCTCCAGCACCATAATTCAAAAGCATCAATTCTTCTACCATCTCCTTTGTTCAATGTCCAGCTTTCACAACCAGATGATGAGACTGAAAATACCATGAATCAGAAGCACCTTCATCTTCAGTGTGATGTCTTTGCTTTTCAATACTCTAAAGAGATCTTTTGCCACAGCTTTTCCTAGAGCAAGGCATCTTTTGATTTCTTGACTGCTCCTTCCATGGGTAGTATGCTTATAATAGTGTTTTTAATAGAATCTTCCTGCTAAATACACATTATTATTTTACTTTTAAGTCAACATAACTTACCCCAACATAATTTATGAGTATCATTTATGAGTACTATTGATGCTTTCAGCAATGAAATTTTCTCTAAGTCTTAGTAATTCCATGTACAAATTTAATGATAAATGTAGCTGAACTATAAATTTCTCTCTCACATAATGAAGTAAGGAGTTTGACATTTATTGAGTGCCTATTATTTACCAGGCTTGGTACCATGAAGTTTCATGCACATCATCTCATTTAATTCTTGCAAAAGTCATTCAAGTAGTTGCTGTCAACGTTGTTTATCTTCATTTTAACAGGTGAGAATTCGAGCAATATTTCCCAAAGTTATATAGCTGGTGGTAGAGCTGCAATCTAAAGCAAATCTAAACAAGTAGTCATGTTTCCTGAGTTAAAAAGGGAAAATATAGAAAGAATGAATCAAAGTCCAGATTCATTCTTAGTCAAGAATAGTGACAGCTCTATCAGCAGTGGTTCTCAAATTCTAGACCATGAAAGAACATGCCAGGGAAGTTGCAAAAAATTCATAGTGATGGACTTCTTCCTTTCTCACAGTGAACACTAGATGGACTTTCTAACTTGTATTTGAAGAAGTACTCAAGAAAATGCTGGCATTTCAGATAGACCCTGTCTTAGAAAATATTACCACAGAAAGTATTATTGGTAGGTAAAGAAGAAATGAAGATGGTCAGTACTTCAGCCTAAACAACAAAACATTTGATAACCACAATGAAGATATTTCAAGACTGGTCTACCCATCTCATCTCACTCCATGTTACATATATTTTCAACTCTCCTCCCTCGCATTACTTCTAAATCTACCCATGGGAAATGAAGATTATGGTCATTGATTCATGGTAAAAATATTTATATAAATTTCTATTCTGATTATGATATATTATACTCATTGTACAACTATGTAAAATATTCTAATTCAAGTAAACAATATATTTCATATTTAGAAAAACATATCAGTCTTAAGGATAGTTAGTCCTTATAGTTATTAAAGATAGTTGCATATTAAAGGGTTTTTATTTCCTTCTTTGTAAGTTCCTATAATTTCTACATTGCCAATAATGTAAACATATTATCTTTGTATCTTATATTCTTTAAAATAATTTCTAAACCTAAGTTTGATAATTTCTCTAAGGACTTAAAATGTATAAGCATAATCTTCTATCATACCTGATAAAATTTTATTGATACATATATATTCAGACAAAGGAATTTCTTCAATGGTGCCTGCAACTGTACCACTATGGCATCCAATCCTGTCAGATCTCTGAAGCTAAGCAGGATTGGGCCTGGATATTACTTGGATTTAGAGACCACCTGGGAACACCAGGTGTGGAGGCTTGGGAGAAGGACATGGCAACTCACCCCCAAAAAACAATCAGCCATTGAAAACCCTATGAATAGCAGAGAAGCACTAACAATACTGTTTCTCCTGCTGTACGTAGGGTAACTATGAGTCAGACACCGACTTGACAGCACCTAAGAACAGCCACAACATGGAAATTTTTCAGCCAGTGACGCTGCTTTTTACAGTGTTTTTGCAAATAAATTCATTTTGCTTCTACAATATGGTCTGATTTAATGAATATTTAACCATATGTAACAAATACTACTAATTACTAATTACCTTTTCTCTAAGGTTCTTAAAATACTAACTGAAGCGTCTTGGGAGTGTTCTCTATACCCATTTCTACATCAAATAGCTTTTTTCTATCATAGTTTTCCAAAGAGCCTGGCCTGTTTTTGAGATCTGGAGAAGAATTTTCTCAGTGGAAAAAAAAAATGGCAGATTTCATTATTTTGATGTTTCCTTTTTAATTTGCATCCTTAGAGAAGCGTTACTTCATTCCAATTCATGAGTTTACTCATTTCGTTTGCATTAAGTTCAATGTGTCTAGAATTTCATGACAGTGCATTTAAACTATTCAGTCACATCTACCTCTTCTGGGAAATTTTGACATTTTTCTGTAGTGTGCTTGTAAATTTTTTGTGGTTTTCCCTTTTAAATTCAGTAGATCATCAAGTTTTGAATATGGGTGTTCTGGCAGTTGTCAAAGCAAAAAGCCATATATGTTTCCAAATATAACCAATGTTCTCCAATGAAGTGAATGCTTTTATTTAATGAATGATGACTAAATTAATCAAATTATTTTTCTGTATTCTAGATGAGAAAATTACTACAATTAAATTATTCATGTAGATTAGATTTCAACTGTAATAGCTATCATATTCAGAAATACATTAGAAAACTAGTTGAAAACCTTAAATCCTAGAAATATAATCAAGAAACATCTTCTCAGGAGAAAAACATGTGAACTCTAAATGAGATTAGAATAATTCTAAATAATGGAATTTCCAATAATTATCTCTCTAAACTGAATATTTCTAACATGAGTAATAATGCACTGAAAAGAGAATGGTGGGGATTTTTTGTTTGTTTTTTTGTAATTTCTGATTTTATATATGCATGATCTTCCTTCATTAATATTTATTAAGTCCCAACACTAGGTTGGGCATCTATTAATCTTATATACAACGCTAGATCAATGTTAGAGCTCCTGAGAGTTAGTTAAAATTGTTTGGATATCTATAAATAGCAACTGGTAATACTGAATAGCATTTTAGTCCCCGTGATTTCTTCTTTCTTCCTTTGCTTTGTTTTGTTTTTCATTGGAAAAAAGTTTCCCTTTTTGAATAAAACAGACTTGGGACCATACCTATTACATATATGAATGTGGACAAATGTTTTATCTTAATTGACTCAGTTTCCTTGTCTACAAAGGAAGAAACATATAGTTCTTGAGTTGTCAGAAGTGTGAGTAAAAAATTGCATACAGTGTATATGCAAATTGTATATGCATAATTATATTTAGATTATCACATTTTGGATTAACAAAGATTATATAAAACCCAAATGTCCAGCAGTAAGAAATTAGCAAAATACATACAATAAAATGTCATCAAACCATAAAAAAGAGAATAAATTCCTTATATATTGGTATGAAATGGTAGGTAATATAGAATATTATATAAAAATAAAATATTATAAGAATATGTATAATATGCTAAAGGGACTAATTTATACATAAATTTACCCTTCCTTTATTTTTCATATGTAAAATTTGTATTATATTATAAGACAGTCATTTCTGTAGGGCCTTTAAAATAGTCTTTGAAATTTAGAAATATTAAAAAAAATTGGAAATGTTTATGGCAAGTCCATACTGCATTAGAATATTGAATTACCATAAATACTGCTTGTGTTTTTTCATAAAGCTTTTGGTTTAGTATTTGTAAATTTTTCTGCAAACATGTTTAGGGAATTATAAAAAAATAGCATTATCATATAATTGCAAATTTGAGAATGCATAAAATAGAATTCTACTACTACTAATTGTTCACATGACATAATGGACAATTCTCATCTGTCAGATAAAAGCAAGCTTAAGACTAAATCTTTGCAAGTTCATGTTAAGAAGAATGGCTATTTCAGAGGTACTAGTGGAAATTATGTGGATTAACTGTCCCCACTAGGTAAGGATATATCCTTAAAGTATGTAAATTGATTAGATGATTAAATGAACATAAATAAGTTTTTAATTTTGTGGATACTAACTAATGTTATATATGAATTAATTTTAGGAGATCATTTCAAACACAATAAGGGTGTGAAACAGAGTAAAGCTTGTTGTTGTTGTTGTTGTTGTTAGGTGTCATCAAGTAGGTATCTGACTCATAGCGAACCTACATACAACAGGCAAAATACTACTGTCAGTGCTTCTCTGCTGATCATAGGGTTTTCAATGGCAGACTGATTTTTGGGAGTGGGTTACCAGGTCCGTCTCCCAACCCTACAGCAGCTGGTGTTCCCAGCCTGTCTCCCATCCAAGTACTAACCAGGCCCAACTTTCCTTAGCTTCCAAATCTGAGGGGATCAGATGCCACAGGGCTACGGCTGTAGGCAGAGCAAAGCTTAGCATGTTTAAAAGTTGCTAGTAAAATGTCAGGTAGTGGTGCTATTTCTCAAAAGTAATATATTTAATGTAAAATTATTGACTAAAGTATGAAAATTTCTGGCACATATTCACCCCCTCATTCTTTAAGAAATTTAGAGGTATATTTTGAACATAATTAAAACTTTTAACCACTTGTCATGCTCAATACAAAGGGAAAATATTTTTTCTAAGAGTTTATTTTTTAATCTTTCCCCACATATGTCAACTTTTCAGGAATCTCAGTAAATTGGATTTATGTTGGAAAAGTTTTTGGAATTCATCTGAATATTTTCAAAATATTTCAAGTAGCACATTTACTAAGTGAAATTATTTTTACCATTTTTTTCCAAATAACATTTCACTGTAAGAAAGGAGTAGA
>VMDO01032603.1:0-18815 GCA_007922755.1 Pedetes capensis | reverse complement strand
GGGTCACATGGTGGGGTTCAGCCAATCGGGGCACACAGCTGGCAGGTACAGGGGGCAAACAGACATAACTGCCAGGTGGAGACAGTTATTACCTGCACAGTGGTGAGGGGAGCCAATCAAAATTATGGTGGTTGAGGCTGGTCAAGCTGGCCGGGGGCCATCTTTGCTCACTCGATGGGAGGGGCTGTTTTGAGTGAGTGAGATGAGCCCTGGGGTCAGCTAGGGGTCAGCCCCTCAAGCTGTCATGAGAGACCCTAGCTGGGAAATATTATTTTAAAAATCCCCAACATCTCCCCCTTTTTTTCTAATTAAAAAAAAAAGAAGGGAGGACCAGTGACCTCCTATTTGATTGGCTTCCTCATGATTGGCTATTTAGGGGTTACAAAACAAATCTTCAACAGTAACAAACATCATTACATAACATCAAAATAAGTGCAACAGTAACCATCAAAACTATACAACTATTTACAAAAGTATCTACAGGGATCCAGGATACATGTTGTTACAATCAAGCTGTTGTTTCCAAGTTTGCATTTTGTGAGATAATGGATACCATAGTTCGTACCACGGCATTTCGTGTTCTCATTTTCGCTCTCCTGATGATACAGTACATTACAATAAATATTATTAATAATAATTAATAATAAAATAATAATAATAATAATAATAATAAAATAATAAAAATAATAAAAATAATAATAAAATAATAATAAAATCTTATTAATATTATTAATAATAATTAATGAATATTATTTTAAAAATCCCCAACACCCTCTATGGTCTGGCTGCATACTTATAGGTCGAAACCTAAACTCCAAAGTGATGGTATTAAGAGGTGATGCATTTAGGGGGTGATTAGGTCATAAAGCATCTCTGTCTCATGAATGGCATTAATGTCCTGCTTGAAGAGGGCTGAGGGAGCGTGCTCATTCTTTTTATATGTGAGGACACAAAAGGTTCCACTTATGAGGAACAGATACTAAGTAGACTCTAATTTCCTGGCACCTTGATTCTGGACTTACCAGACTCCTGAACTACAAGCAATAAATTTCTGTTACTGTAAATTACCTAGTGTAAGGCATCTTATTGTAGCAGCAAGGATGACTAAGACAGGCCCTATTTCCAAATAAGGGCACATCATAGGCACTAGAAGATAGGACTTCAGCATCTTATTGTTGGGAGCACAATTTAATCCACAACAAACTGCAAGGGGGAAAATGAGAAAGTGAGGAATTCAGTTATTGTTCAGGGTTTTATGTATGGAACCTTGGTAGGACTGGGGAAACTGTGCCCCTTAGCACATAGCAAGAGCCTAACTAGGGTCCTGGCAGAGGCATGGGAAGAGATCTTGGGTACAATACGGAGCTTATATGTCACGGCATTATTTATAAAGAATCTATGTTGAAGTATTTGAAAGTAAGCAACACAGCTTCTCATTTAATGTTTGTCTGATAAGATGTAATATAACTATAAATGGAAATTGTAGCTCTCTCATCCGTTTTTGATAGATTCTACTATTGACTAGATAATGGAAATAGGAAAATCAACACAACATGGATATTTTCATTTATGTTAAATTGAATATGCCTTTTTTTCATTTGAAATGATAAACACTGCATTTTAAAGTGAATATTTTTTCTTCTTTCTAGTGACTCTACATTTCTGACTTTATATCTTGGCAAGTTAAAGTTTTCAACCATATTTTAAGTTTGAATCAACACAATTTTTTTTCAAATGTAAGCAAATTGCAATCAGCTGATGGTAAATGTTTTTAAGAATCATGTAGCATTTAAATCTTCTTCAAAAAACTTGTAATGCATAAAATCCTTAATCTATGAATTCTTGCAGCCACTGCCTTTCTAAATGAATGTTCTGAGAAGACTTCAAAAAGACAAATTAAAAGAAGTTGTCCCTGACATGAATATCTAAAGAGTATCAAGAGCTTCTTAATAAATTCATTTAAGGATGAATAGGGGTCAAAATATTTTTATCCCAATCTGTAGAAGAGAAAGATTGTCACATTCATTAATGTGGGTGGCAATAACATTACATTGTAAAAATTACTAGTGGAAAATAAAAATTAAGTGAAGATGTCACATGTCCTGTTATGAGAAGTTGTTCCACTCTCGTGTATTAAAATTAAACATAAGTCTGTGAAACTTGTCCTTTTGTCTCTGAAGAGTGTTTGCAATTTAGCCTGAGAAATGCAGAACTACTTACCCTCTCTCTTCTCATTTTTTTCCCCACTTTTTGGCTCAGTTCTGATTTTCTGTCTTCTGAAATTGCCCAAGATCACCTCCTAGGCAGTCAGCCAGTCCTAGAGAATCAAAGTAGCTGTTTTACAGGGCTTTGCTCATTATTATTTTAGCAAACTCTTTCTGTGTTCAGTATTTCCCTCTGACGTGTATCTTAGGAGAATGAAATTGACTCCCAGTTGTATATTTGTGTTCTCAGAAATTACTGTTCATGCTTAATTGTCGTATTTCCACAGTCATCTCACAAGAATCATCTCACTCTCATAATTAGAGCTAGTAGAATGCATTTTGCCAATCTGATGCCAAGAACAGAACTCAAGTTTCTCAGTATCCAAGATTCACTGAGAGCTAGAAAGCACCAATTCTTACTGCAAATAAAAGAAATTTAGGGAGGTTTAGAAAAGAAGTCGTAAGGAGTTAGGACGGATGCTAATATTTTTTGTTAAATCAAATTTTACTGAATTATATTATTTTAATTAGACATAAGTAAGATTTTTTTTTCATGAAATATATACAGATTTCAAGTCCAAAGGGAAAATAGTTCTTTTGTGCATGCTGGTTCTTACTCATTCTCAATCTCTCCCTCTCTCTCTCTCTCCCTCTCTTGCTCTCTCGCTCTCTCACTCTCTCACTCTGGCTCTCACTTGCTCTCTCTCCTCTGGTTAGCAAATTTTGTCAGAACTAAGAAACACTGACTACTTCAAAATTTTGTCTGTGTCCAAGTTCTATCTTACAACTCTAAATAGCTCCCAGCCTTCTCAAAAAGGTAATAACAAGGTAGCTTTGACATTTTCCCCACTGCTGTGAAAATCACTAAACCTGAAGCCTATTAATGGAACATCAATAATGTTTGTGTCATAGGTGAAAAGTAGTAAAATTAGCACTTAATGGAGACAATTCAGCCTCTCTTGAGTAAAGTTATAGAAAGAAGTGAATGATTTTCTTTACTCTCAGCTCTTCTATTTTAATAAATATGATACTTTCTTCCTTGAAGATATCATTCATTTCCATGGATTTCATATCAGTCTCTTTATGGCTGGTTTTTAGCTATCACATTAGCAAGGTCTAAATTATCTAACCCCAGTTTAGCTCTCCAGCCTTACCTCCTGACTCTGTTCCCTCTTCTCCCTTTCCCCTCTTGGCCTTGGCACAGTGGAATTTCTCTGCTTTCTACCTTGATGGGGTTTTTTGTTGTTGTTTTTTACATTGCCATGCTTGTTATTCTAATGACTTTCTTTAATTTTTCCATTAAAAAGTGCACTCAAATCGTTAGTTTTCACTACTATAGAGACTTCATCTGAAACCCTTTGTCTTAAACACAAAATATTTCTTTTCTTTTTTTAAATTCTGAAAGAAGATTATTTATTTTACCATCTAACATATTTCACTGAAATTATACAAGAATTCATAGAGTGGATTTTCAAAAGTTATTTCTTTAATTATCTTTTATTCTCAGCACTTTCCCATTTGGCCAAAGGATTAGCAACTTTCTACCCTGTAACCTATAGAAGCTATACATTTCTCCATTATGACACTTATAACCTTGCATTGCGACTTCTTGTTTAGGTTGCTTCTCCTCTGATAGCCTGTAGATTGTAAACTCCTTCAGGATAAAGCCTGGGTAATGCTCAGTTTTATATTACCAGAGCCCAGCACTGTGGTTCATGAAAGAGACCAATACTTACCCAGTAAGTAGTGGATGAATGAATGAATGAATGAAATCAAAGAGCAGTGCATATCATCTGCAGGGTTTGTGGCTTTAATGACCTTTCTATTCCATTCATTGGGAGAAGGATGTGGCAACCCACTCCCAAGGCAATCCCGAAACAGTCAGCCATTGAAAACCCTATGAGGGTCACTATGAGTCAGACTCAACTCAAGGGCACCTAGCATTCCATTCATGGTGCACAGTATTTTTTTACTTGTGCCACATGTAATATAGCCTGGTTACCATTTTCCTTTCTTTTTTTCTTGTTTGTACATATTATCTGTCTACTGAGCTGTAACTTCATTGCATTAGCATTGTCCAGAGAAACAGAGCTAACAGGGCATATGGAGATATATAAGAGGAGGGTTACTATGGGAATTGGCTCACATGGTTATGGAAGCTTCGGAATCCCAAGAGACATCATCTATAAGATGGTGACAATAAATCAGACCAAGATGGAAAATCCAAGAAGTTAAATTTCTGTCCAAAGTATGTCCTAGATCCATAAAGGAGAAAGAATTTGCTTTCCCTTTACCTTTTTACTCTATTGAGCCCTCAATGGATTGGCTAATGCCACCACATTGGTGAGAGTAGATCTTCTTTACTTACTCCACTGATTCAACTGCTAATTTCTGAGTTTAGTATAGTCAAGTTGTCACATGAAATAAATCATCACATTCACTGAGGTCTTATAGTTCCCCATATTCTAACTGAAGAGAATGGGCTGCTTTAGTGATGAGGATTGTTAACAAGTCAGGATTTTCCCCCATGCAAAATTACCATTAAATCTTTCCCAATCGTAGCTCATGGAGCCTTCCTAACACAAAGCCTGCATTTAGCCAAACTGAATCTTACTCTGAGACATAAAAATCTTGTGAAGATGTCAGAGTGCCTCTTGAAGGGACTACAATGGAGATTCTTATAGCATATTAAAAACAAGCTCATCAGTCATACTGGCTTTACATTCCACTCACTGTCATTATATGTTTCAGAAGATTTCTTCTCAAACTACAGATTTGGGGAATTTTTATTTTGACTGTCCTCCCTAAGGCTGAGCATTGGACAAAGAGCCTGAACTTGTTATATAATATCTGTGATAAATTTTTTGTACTGTGGAAAATAAAAAATACAGGCCAGAAAACCATTTTGCCTCAAGTACCTAGGATTAATGATAGAGTTAAAGATGTTATATTACTTTGCATTATATTTAGAGTTGCCTTAAACATACCGCTTTACTCAGTAGAGCAGATAAAACTGGACATATAATTGCCTTTTTAAAAATTGTTGTAATTAGTGGCAATTTAAATGATGTAGCTAATTATTTTGCTTTATTTTCATACATGTATAACCTTTTTATCCAGGAACACTCCATTTCCTCATGCCTAACTTTGTTTTCTGGGGAGAACAATGAAGAAAACAATCCCCAGAAAGTAAATGATAAGAAACTATGAGTTATCAGGAAGATTTACATGTTTATAACATTTGGAACCTCAACTTAAATGATACTGATGCAAGAGAAAAGAAGTCTGAAGTTCATGCCATGTAAGTGGAATTGAAATTGAAGTACTACAGAATTGAAGGATATAACTTTTTTCTTTTAAGATTTGGGGCAGTTCTACCTGGAATAGTTACTATAAGAATGTAAGGTCAAGTTCAAGATCCAGAGCAAAAATAGAATCAGTTCTAAAATTAATTCTTGGTAAAATTAACATGACTTGCATGACTTTGGCTTATTCTGTCTGGATTACATTGGATTGTCCATGTGATGTATTTTTATTATAGCTTTAGTGTTATATTTCTGAAGAATACAAGACTGTCAGTCAACTACCATAAGTTATAAAACAATATGGTCAATCACAGAGGTACAGTTCTCATGGTTTGTTATGTGGTATAGAAGATGAATAAAGCATGATCTTTGACATCATAAGAATGTCTTCCCATTTACTCTGTGACCATAAGGAAGACAATTAGTCTCTGTGCACTTTATTTTATATCTGTATAAATGATAATACCAATGAATCCCTCATACAACTTGTGATAATGAAATGGTGTGTATAAAGATCTTAGAATGGTGCCAGATTATTTAAGCTATTTAAAAAATTATGTTTTTTTATATTTTGTAAAGTCCCATTGTACCAAGTCACTGCAAAAGAACCTAGTCATATAATAACATGATTGAATTGATAACTAGACCAACTGAGTTTTAACATATTTTGTGATAATATAGTAGGTAGGGATTAAGTGTAAGTAACAGAAAACTTAAAATTAATAGATTAAATAAATAGGAGGGTTCTAGTTCTCACTTAGACATATAGAGTTAGCATAGGACAAAGGATGGAGTTGGGTTCTTAAGAGTGTTGTTAGTGATCTGTGCTCCGTCCATATCATCATTCCTAAACTCTGATTGTGGCTTTTATCCTCATGATCACAAGATGGCTATCATATATCCAATACCATATCTGCATTCCAGCAACAAAAATGTCAAAGGGGTAAAAAGGCAAAAATCTTCTTCTCATTAAGACTTTTTTCTTTATATTTGAAAGATAATAATTTACAGCAGCCTTTCAATTATAGCTCATTAAGAAAAAGAAAAATACCAAATTGCCATTCTACACAAGAGCATTGGAGTTTTAGATCTTAACTGGAATATGACCATCTGTGTGTATGTGTGTATGTATGTGTGTATGTATGTATGTGCTTGTGTGTGTATGTGAGAGAGGGGGAGAGAGAGAGAAAAAGAGAGAGAGAGGAAATATTAAAGGAAGAAAGAGGAATGTATATGATAGCATACCTAAAATATCACTCACGATCATACTTAGAAATTTTATTTTGCAGCTCATAAGAAAGCATGCCTGAATATAATCTCAAGAGACAAGTATAGCTAAAACATTACTACTCAATTTTGCATTTCATAGTGGGATATTATATACTATAATCCAGTTTATCAAAGAGCATTAAAATGGGACTTTATTGGGTCCAATTGAATTGGAACTAACTCATAGCAACTCTATGTGCAACAGAATGAAATACTACCCAACACTGTGCTATGCACATGATCTTTTTTTTTTATGCTTGAGCTCAATGTTGCATGCACTAGGTTTCTCCTAATTTTGAGTTGTGCCACATCAGCAAAAACAGGTCCCAGGGGCTTTACTCCATTCCTGTCATTAAAATCAACTCTACTTTGAGGAGGCAACTCTTCCCCAATTGTTTCTTGAATGCTTCCCATCCTGGAGGGTTCATTCTCTGGCACTATATTTGATAGTGCTTCTCTGCTACTTATAGGGTTTTCAGTGGGTAATTGCTTTGGAAATGGGCTTCCAGGTCCTCCCTAATCTCTTAATCTGGAAGCTCAGCTGAAACCTGTCCACGATGGGTGGCTCTACTGGTATGTGAGATACTGATGAAATTGCTATCAGCATCACTGCAACATGTAAACCCCCAAAGCATGACAAACTGACAGATAGTAATTTATTATTTAGCTTTATGCAAATTAACTAATTATTCTGCATATCATCTTCTGCTTCTATTAAATATGGAGATCAGATTAGATAATATCTAATATCTCTCAGGTCTTATATCCAGTGGTTTCACGATTTTAATATTTATCTGTCCTTTTTTAAGTTTTATAACCCTAAAAGCTCAATAATTTCTTGGAAAAATTTCACGTTGGTTAAGACAGTATCCAAACTTCATTTATTGCTCTTTGTAATATGGTCATCACATAAAGGGAGAAAACCAATTAAAAAGATGTCCACTACTCTCCATTTATGAAACTAAGCACATGTGATGTGGCAATTATTCACTGTTAGTTCAGAAGAGACAGATTAGTATGATACAAAAAGTTGAAGATGGCTTTGCAAATGATATGGAATTGGTACTCAATTCTGTAGCATTTGTTGGGTGCCAATGATAAACTTAAAAAAAATCTTCAACTTTTGGAAGTAATTTAATAGAAGGAAAGAAAAGTTTATGAAATTAATTTAAAATAGTGGAGTTAGAATTTTAGTTCAAGTACAATAGTTAACATACACTTCTTGTTGTTAGGTGCTATTGAGTTGGTATATCCGACTCATAGTGACCCTATCTACAACAGGTGAAACAGTATTGTCAGTGCTTCTCTACTATTCATAGGATTTTCAATGGCTAATTGTTTCTTAGGAGTGGGTTGCTGGGTCCTTCTCTCAAGCCTACACCACTTGGTGGTCCCAGGTGGTCTCCCATCCAAGTACTAACCATGCCTGACCCTGTTTAGCTTCCAAGATCTAATGGGATGGGACACCACAGTGGTATGGCTGCAGGTAATATATACTTAAGATATTTTTTAATACCGTACACTAATGCACTCCCATGTGTATGTCAGTTTGCCATACTGTGGAGTTTGCATATTGCTGTGATGCTGAAAGCTATACCACCGGTATTACAGATACTAGCAAAGTCACCCATGGTGGACAGATTTTAGCTGAGCTTCCAGACTAAGACAGACTAGGGAGAAGGACATGCTTAACCCATTCCTGAAGCAATTAGCCATTGAAAATCCTATGAATAGCAGAAAAATACTGTCAGATATAATGCCAGAAAATGAGTCTCCTGGCATGGAAGCCACTTAAAAGATCACTGGGGAAGAACGGCCTCCACAAAATAGTTGTTGTTGTTGTTAGGTGCCGTCGAGTCGGTATCTGACTCATAGCAACCCTCACAGGGTTTTCAATAGCTGACTGTTTCGGGATTGCCTTGGGAGTGGATTGCCAGGCCCTTCTCCCATTTTTGCGGTGCTGGGAATTGAACTCAGGGCCTCAGAGACTGCAGCGCAGAGCTCTACCCACTGAGCTAAATCCCAGCCCCCACAAAATAGAGTCAACCTTAATGACAGGAATGGACTAAGGCCCTGGGACCTCCATTTGCTGATTGGCACAATTGGAAATAAGAAGGAACAGTAAACATCCATTGATAATTGGGACTTGGAATGTAGTGTGAATCTAGGAAAATTACAAATTGTGGGAAGGGAAATAGAGTGCTTGAACATTGACATTCTAAGCATCAGTGAGTTAAGATGGACTGGCATTGGCCATTTTCAATGAGATAATCATATTTTCCACTATGTCAACAATGACAGCTTAATGAGAAATGGGGTTGGATTCAATATCAGAAAAGACACCTCAAATCTGTCCTGAAGTACAATACTGTCAGTAATAGAATAATATCCATACACCTATAAAGAAAGCCAGTTAATGTGACTATTATTCAAACGTACACACTTACCCCTAAGCCTAAAAATGAAGTAGGGAAGATTTTTACCAGCTTCTGCAATCCGAAACAGATCAAATATGCAATCAGAAGCACAATAATTATTGGTAACTGGAATGCAAAAGTTGGAAGCAAAGAATGCTCAGTCAGATGGAAAATTTGGCATTGGTGACAGAAACAATGCTGGAGATCTTATGACAGAATTTTGTCAGACCAATGACCTTTTTATTGCAAATACATTTTCTTCAAACATAAATGGCAACTATACATAGGGAATTCACTAGGTGGAACATATAGGAACAAAATTGACTACATTTGTGGAAAGTGATGATAAAAAAGCTCAATATCAAAAGTCAGAACAAGACTAGGTGCTGATTGTGAATCAGAATACCAATTGCCTACATGCAAGTTCAAACAAACTGAAGAAAATTAGAACAAGTGTACAAGAGCCAATGTATGGCATTGAGTATATCCCACCTGAGTTCAGAGACCACATCAAGAACAAATTTGTTGTGTTAGATACTAATGATCAAAGACCAGATGAGTTGTGACATAACATCAAAGACATCATCATGAGGACAGCAAAAAGTTATTTAAAAGATAGGAAAAAGGGAAAAGACCAAACTGCATGTCAAAAGAGACTCAGAAACTTACTCTTGAACATTGAACAGATAAAGTAAAAGAAGGCATGATAAAGTTAAGAACTAAACAGAAGATTTCAAAGGGCATCTTGAGAAGTCAAAAACAAATATTATAATGACATGTGCAAAGAGTTGACAATAGATAAACAGGAAGAACTCACACTATTTTTCTCAAATTTAAGGAATTGAATAAAAAGTTTGAAACTTGTGTGGCAATAGTGAAGGATTCCACAGGGAAACTATCAAACAATGCAGGAAATATCAAAAGAAGATGGAAATAATACACAGAGTCATTATACCAAAAAGAATTGGTGGATGACCAATCATCTCAAGAGGTTGCATATGCTCAAGAACCAATGGTCTGAAGGATGAGGTGGAAGATGCTTCAAAAGAATTGGCATGACACAAACCTACAGGAATTGATGCAATACCAATAGAGATGTTTCAATAAACAGATGCAGCACTGGAGGTGCTAACAGGTTTATGTTAGGAGTTTTCGAAAACAGATACCTGGGAAACTCACTGGAAGAGTTCTATATTTGTGCTTATTCCCAAGAAAGAGGATCCAATCCAATGTGGAAATTATCAAATGATGTCATTAATATCCCATGTAAGTAAAATTTTGCTAGAGATCATTCAAAAATGACTACAGTAGTATATAGACAGGGAACTGCCAGAAAATCAAGCCAGATTCAGAATAAGGCATGTAACCAGGGACATAATTACTAATGTCAGATGGATATTAGCTGAAAGCAGAGAATATCATAAAGATGTCTATCTCTGTTTTATTGACTATGCAAAGACATTTGATTATGTGGATCATAACAAATTATGGATAATATTACAAAGAATGGGAACACAACACCAATTAATTGTACACTTGAGGAATCTATACATGGATTAAAAGGCAGTTCTTCATACAGAACAAAGAAATACTGCCTACTTTAAAGTCAAGAAAGTATTTGTCAGGGCTGTAGCCTTTTACCATATCTCTTCAATTTCTGTGCTGAGTAAATAATCCCAGAAGTTGGACTTTATGACGAACACGGCATCAAGATTGGAAGCAGTCTGATTAACAACCTGTATTATGCAGATGAAACAACTCTGCTTGCTGAAGGTGAAGAGGATTTGAAACTTTATCCATAAAGTTCAAAGACACAGCCTTCAGTTCCGATTGTGCCTCAATATCAACAAAACAAAAAGACTTACAACTGGGTCAGTAAGCAACTTCATGATAAATGGAGAAAGATTGAGATGGTCCCTAATTTTGCTTTACTTGATTCTACAATCAGCACCCATGGAAGCTACAATCAAAAAGTCAAAATATACATTGCATTGGGAAAAGCTGTTGCAAAAGACCTCTTTAAAGTGTTGAAAAGTAAGGATGTCACATTGAAGACAAAGGTGCTCCTGACTCATGCCATGGTATTTTCAGTAGCATAATATGATTATGTAAGCTGAGCATTGAACAAGGGAGAGAGGAGAAGAATTAATGCTTTTGAATTATGGTGTTGGACATGAATATTAAATATACTATGGACTGCCAAAAGAACCAATAGATCCGTCCTAGAAGAAGAGGAACCAGAGTGTTCCTTGGAATCAAGGATGGCCAGACTGCATCTTACATATTTTGGACATGTTGTCAGGAAAGATCGATCCTTGGAGAAGGACATCATGTTTGGGAGAGTGGCAAGTCAATAAAATGAAAAAAAAAAAAAAAAACAGGAATACTTTCAACTAGATGGATTGACTTTCTAAGACACTGAATTTTAAACCAACTTTCACTTTGTTGCAATAATCAGTTTCCTGAAGCAAGAATCATACCATGTAATTCTCCTTCCCATGGACTATCAATGGCTCCCTGTTCCTTTTAAATAAACATCACAATTTTTGGTGATAGTTTTAACTCTCTCTACACAATCTCATACTGAATTTTTAGTTTTATTTTGAAGGATTTTATTCAGTTGAATATTTCAGGTGTTTCTGCTTTCCATCATGTGGAATCTTAAACTGAAAAGCTTTTATTCACTCTCTGATTCTAACCCATTCTTCAGGGACTGACTGAGGTCCATCTCTCCAACTTTGGCTTTGTTGACTGCCAACATATTATGAACTTACCCTTTTGCCCCACAACATTTAATAATTGTCTTTGTGTTTCTGTTGTAATGCTCATTTTTTCCCCTGGTTTGCTAAGTATTTTAGATCATCATTTCCTTTATTTGTTAATCCATTTATCAACATTGTAAGAGCTATAGTGGAAGATGCTGGGCTGGGATTTAGCTCAGTTGATAGAGTGGTGCTCCAAGCACTCTGAAGCCTTGGGTTCAAACCCTGGCACTGTAAAAATGGGAGAAGGACCGGGCAGCCCACTCTGGAAACAATAACAAAACAATCAGACATTGAAAACCTTATGAATAGCAGAGAAGCACTGACATAGTGCCGGGCATAGCCCAGTGTGGAGGAGTGTTTCATTCTATTTTACATAAGGTCGCTATGAGTCGGACTCAACTCAAAGGCACCTAACAACAACAAAGGATAAGAGGCACTGGCATTCATGCTAAGGAAGCAGAGACAAAACAAGCTGTTCATGCTCAAGAAGTGCACATACTAGTGTAAAGATGATGACTTACAACAAGTTTCTTGCAAACTCTTGATAGAAAAAAATGGTTCACAGGGGATTTTGAAGAATGAATGTTCATGAGTATGTGAGAACCTCAGAAAAAATTTCTACAGGTTGCTGATGTTGAGCCTTTAAAAAGCATCAAGATAGTCAAAATAAATGAGGGAAGAACATTCTAGACGAAAGGGCTGCAGAGATGGAAAACACTGTGCAAGGTTGAAGAAAGTATGGGCAGATGGCTGATGCTAGAGTGTTGGACATGAGGAAGAGCAAGACAAGCAGGAGATGATCCTGGAGAGGCTGATGGGATTGGACAGTGTTGACAACCTTGCCTTCCAAGACAAACAGTGTGATTTGTCCCAGAGGAAACTGTGGGTGTGGGGAGAACTTTCACAGATACAGATGAAAAACGGGAGATCATTCTGGCAGTTCTGATTTCAATATCTACCTTTCCCACAATAAATTAAAGCTTTTGGAGGAGAAAGAACTGTGGGAATTCCATATTCATATCACTCCTAGTAGTTGATGGCATGCCCAGCACATAGTAGCTATTTAACATTGTTTTTATTTCGTGAACAAAAAGCTTTAAAGTTGTTGTATTTAAATAGCCTGTTCATTAAATCTGTTGATGTTGTTAATATTATTTTACTATTACTAAATCTTGAAATTAAGTGAGGAAAATCATGTCTGGAAAAATGTGCCTATGATTACATCATATCCCTCTGACCTTGCATTGGAAAAATCTGACCATCAGATTCTGACTTTCCCTAGTGTTCAAGGCTTTGGGGTTCTGATGCAAGATTGTGGTCTACTGCACAGCTTTGGAGATGACAATGACCATTTAGGAAGTAGAATCTCTGAGTGCCTTTTTCTACATCTTCTGTGTAGATGAGAAGCAATTGAATAAGTCTGCAATGATAGCTACTCTATTCTTGAAAGGGATGCAAACCAGACTGAGATGAAGTTTTATAAGGGCATTAGTCCTATTTTTGCTTATATTTTACTCATAACAAATATGTTCAACACAATTTTGTTACAAACTCTTCAAATGCATCAGCCTCAACCATACTCTTGTTGGAAAGCAGCTTAAAAATTCTTCCTTGTCATAACTGAGATCAGAATCTGAGATGCCTGTTGGGAGTAAACTCAAACCTTTTCAGGTCAGATACTGTTCAGTCTGATGAAAGAGATAAGGAAGGTCCAGCAGCTGCTCTGAAAATCCACTCAGCCTTCATAGAACTGTTGATAGGGCAGGGACTTCCAAGAGCAATGCAGCAGACATTGTATTTGGAATTGCACCTTGGTGTGGCCTTTGCTGAGTGTTAAATTCTTCCTACTTCCTTCTTGTCCATTTTATTTCTAGATGTAAGTGGTGCTGAAAGGAAACATATGATGCTTAAATGTGTGAGCTGGGAAAGAGGATTTTCCAAATAAGAAAGAAATGATCTTAATACAGGCACAGATCACATACACGTCAACACAGTCTAGGAGAGTGGGACCCATAATCGTGCCATGCACTGGAGGTGTAAGACCCAGAGGATCACTAACGGATTCCAAAAACTCAGGTATCCGAAACCATGGCTGACATTAGGCAATTTTGCATGGGCAAAGCTGCGAGTGTAGCTCTGCAAAGGGCCCATGTCTTAGTCCTTCCCTGTTTTCTATCCCTTCCTAATAACAGTTTTCTGGTTTATGGGCACTCCGGTAGTTCCTTGTAACCTCTCCATGGAAATTGCTTCTGTAAGCAGTTCAGAATTCAGATAAAGTCTGAAGAACAAGCTTTAAGTTGATCTTACCTAACAAAATTGCCAGCTGGAGAGCCATGCAAACTTTCCTTCACACAGCACTCTCATTTGGATTGTAAAATCTATGCTGAGGGGGAGATGAATGGGATAAAAAAAATAACCTGTTTCAGATGTAAAGAATGCTGATAGCTTCAGAAACATAGCTTTATTTGGTTCTCATGGCCAATTTGATTTGAAGGAAAGTAGAGAGTAGAAAATACCAGGTGTCTCTGTGTTGGTCACTTTTCTAGGCATAGGCATCTTGATTATGCAGGTACCCCCATTACAGGACTTTGATCCACTAGATCACAGAAGCCCTACCTGCCTTTAAAATTCCCCAGCTGTATGATGACTGCACTAAGAAGTTCATAAAAAGAAGAGATACTTGTTTCTTTTTTTGTTACTTGTGAACAAATGTAAAGTGTGAGAAGAAACTTAATGTACACAGTTTTGGACTCTGACCCTTTTGAGCAGTGTCTTTTGACAAATGACTGATATCTTTAAGGCTTCTGTTTACATTAAAGTGAAACGTACAATAAAAATCTAGTTTACAGGAATATCATGTTGACTTATGACAATATATATATATATATTACGCAGCTATCCCATTACTTTTGCCTGCAGCGGTAGCCCTGTGGCATCCGATCCCGTCAGATCTCGGAAGCTAAGCAGGGTCAGGCATGATTAGTACCTGGATGGGAGACCGCCTGGGAACACCAGAAGCTGTAGGCTTGGGAGAAGGACCTGGCAACCCCCTCCCAAAAATCAATCTGCCATTGAAAACCCTATGAACAGCAGAGAATCACTGACAATAGTGTTTCCCCTGTTGTACAGAGGGTCGCTATGAGTCGGATACCGACTCGACGGCACCTAACAACAACATCCCATTACTTAGCATTTGGCAACACGTAACCATCATTATTATTTCATAAACTCTTTTCCTCGCATCACTAAATAATACTAGCATACACTAAAAGTACATATGAAGTTCTTTTATTTAGAGAAGCTCAATATTTCTTGCATAATTAATTTTATCTTTGTAAGAACGATCATATAAACATGATTCTCTCAGTTGTTTCCATCAGTCATTTTTTGAAGAAATATTTGCCAGCTGAGTATGAATAATTTATAACCATTTTGGTTCTTAGTCATTCATTTAGTCAACAAATATTTATTAAGCACATACCAAAAGATCATGTGTTAGTTCCAGGCACTGTTCAAAACAGTGAAGACATTGCAATAAATAAACCAAAGCTTGGGCTTGCATGGAGCTTATAGTCTAGTGTGTTCAGGCATAGCAGGTGGAGAGAATCTGAAAAGAAAAGTGAATGAGGGGACAGAGTAGGAGTAGTCATAGACATTCTTACAGGGTAGTCAGAAAAGACCTCTCTAGAAAGATGTAACTCAAGCAGTGATGTAAAGAAAGTTTGATTATTGCAGGAACATTATAAGCTACTTTGGGGGCTGGAATTAAGAGACCCTTTAACTTGCAGTATATTTTCTGGTGGTCAGAAACGACACACAAAAAAGCCCTTGCTACCCTTTTGCCTATTTCTCAAGCCCTGACTTCCCTGCACACCAACAATGAACACCATGCGGCTGTTAGAGGACGGGAAATGTCTGCGCTTGCTGTGAGTCATGGTGGGTAGAATTCCAAGTGTCTATATTTGTCTAGGGTGGAATAAACTGTCTTTCTAAATATATGCCTTACCACTTCCCATTACTGAAATTCCGCAACACATACTTCTGCATATTTCTGCTGGAAAAACAGAATGCTAACCATCTTGTTCATGGAAAGATCTGTCAATTTCCCTGTTGTTATCCGACTTAGAAGTGACCTAAAGCTTAGAAAGGAAAACCAGCATATTTGATCATAGGATAAAGATTTAAAGAAACTTGCTATGCTGGCACAATAACAAAATCAACAAGATGAAAGTAGGAAAGATATGCATACATTACATTTGGATTTTTTAAAAAAACAACAACATAGATTTAGAATTAGGTACTCTTGAACATCAAGTCATCTGAAATAAACACAGATCTTTAATTGTCTAAAAATTAAAATATCATTTACTTTGCTTATATCTTAATTATAGTACTTAGATATAATATATCATACACAGAAAATAAACTGAGAAATGTTTGCTTGTAGGGTGCAGTGGGTAGGCACATTTGTGGTACACATTCACATTTGGGCATCATGCTGGAGGCCATCTATTGGAACTTAACCAGGGAGAGTTTTAAACCAACACCACACAAAGAATTATGGTATGAAATGGAGTGTTTCTAATCTTAGGGAAAAGAAGCTTTGGGAAAAATGATAGCTGTATTCACATACATGAAAATCTTCCATACAGAAAAACAATTAGATATAGTCTGTGTGGCTCCAGGAAAAAACAAATACAAAGTCAGTGGATAAAGGCAGATTTCAGCTCAACATAAATGATCCAAAATGAAACAAAGTTACCTCCAAAATAAAGATTCCCTTTGCTAGAAGTGTTCCAGGCAAATCTGGACCAGTATTTTTTCTAGGAATCCTGCCCTTGGTGAGAAATTATAATCAAAGGGGCTGCAATATTCTACCCAGTGGTGACCAGTTGATTGTAGATGTTGCTAGATGTAATCAATAGCCTTCTGATGTTGCTGTATATAAGCAATAGCTTTCTAAAACAATGATGTCTTAGAAGAATCATCATTTCAGACTATTATTTTTAGATTTTTTCCAATTGAACTCTGTTCTCTTGACCTAATCATACCACTGCATTTAGTAATATTTAGGCTTGTGTTTTGATACTGGCTTTAGATAATGTGGTGGTAATGTATAAGCATTTATAGGTAATATAAGAGACTAATATGTCATCCTGATCAAATTTTCCAAGCCACTTCCTATCACTTTGCTATTGCCACTATGCCAAGAGACTCAGAATTCTGTGAATTCATACCGTCAGTAGATAAGTTTCTTTGTCACAGATCATAACCTCTACCAGGAAATAATGTTCCTCTGGCACCTATTACAGTCTTGTTGCTCAAAAATAGATTACCCATTCATTTGTTCACAAAAACTCATTCAATAATATTTATTGAGCCTAAGTGTATGTGTTCTAAGGACATAGTACTAAATAAGATGCTGCTTCCTTCAGCAACTTCCAGCTTAATAGAAAAAACAGACTTATATCCAAATTATTATAAGACAACAGGACCTGCTCTTGATAGTATTTGTCTAAGACCCCATGCTAACAAAAAGAAAAGAGTCACCCGTTCTGGACAGATTCAAAACAATAACATAGAGGAAACCTTGAAATGAATCTTGAAAGGTAAGCCAGACATTTTTTTTTCTGGATACAGAAGGTCATTTCAGCAAAGATAAAAAGGGATATTGTCAGGGAGAAGTATTGTTATAGAATTTACATTAGATGTTAAGGGAATACTAAGTAGCTTCATAAGTCAATTATAAAGTTTTCAATGGTAATTTGAGGAGATATTGAAGTAGGCAGGGGATAAATCATATTGGGGGTATATTGAACAGAAAAAATAAGGCAGCAAAGCTATTTTGTAGATTATTGCAATTATCCACATGAGACAATGACATAATGCATCTGAAGTAGGGTTTGAAAAGAGCAAAGAGAATAGTAAGGAAATACATTTGAAAGGTAAAATTCACAGAATTTATTCAGAATCCACCAGGTGCTGTGATAGAATTGAAAAAGTAAAAGTGTGTATGCAACAATCCTTTGTCTTCTAGTAAATAACAGGTTCTTAGTAGAAATACAGGGCTTTAGTATTATCAGAGGGTCCTCCATTCAAATGTCTACTTTTCCATTTCTTATTTCTTTATGCTTCAGTTTCCTTAATGTGTAGCTATGAGAGACTTTTGAGAGACTCTATCTGGAAAAATCATGTAATTCTTTCAAAGTTGCCTTCCCAGTTGAACTTTTCCCCCAAGCTCCTCTTCTCGTAAAGGAAAAAGGATGCCTTTCAAAGGAAATTAAAATGGAGACCAGGTCTGAAGAATCCCATGAGCAGACAAAGCTAGTTAGGCTTCAAAAGTTACCTTGCTTGATTTGTAAGGATAAGCAAAGCACGGGTTGAGCTATATTGTTCATGGGCCTGTTGTTGTTGTTGTTGTTGTTAGGTGCCGTAGAGTCAAGTCCGACTCATAGCAACCCTATGTACAGCAGATAGAAACACTTGCCAATTCTGTGCCAGGCAAACAATCTTGTTTATGTTTAAGCCCATTGTTGCAGACACTGTGTCAATCCATCTGGTGGAGGGTTTTCCTCTTTTCCGTTGACCTGCCACTCTTCCAAACATGATGTCCTTCTCCAGGGATTGTTCTCTCCTGACTATGTGTCCAAAATATGTAAGACGCAATCTGGCCATTTTTGCTTCCAAGGAGCACTCTGGTTGTACTTCTTCTAGGACAGATCTGTTGGTTCTTTTGGCAGTCCATGGTATATTCAATAGACGTCTCCAGCACCACAATTCAAAAGCATCAATTCTTTTTCTGTCTCTCTTGTTCAATGTCCAGCTTTCACAACCATATGATGCCACTGAAAATAC
>VMDO01032602.1:6237-18916 GCA_007922755.1 Pedetes capensis | reverse complement strand
TCACATGTGTTTGCAAGTGCTCTACCACTGGGCCGCACCCCAGTCCATTTTTTACTTTTTATTTTGAGTTAGAGTCTCACTAAATTGCATAGGCTGCCTCTGGCCTCAAACTTGTGACCCTCCTCCCTCTACCTCCTGAGTCACTGGGATTACAGGCATGTGCCACCGTGCCCAGCACAGCTTCTTTGATTCTTGTAAACTGTGTGTTCTGGTTTCCTTGGTCTCTTCAGACTCTTGGCGCCTCAGCATAGGGAAGTCCCAGCCTGAGTTCCCCATGCAGGCACCATGGCTAAGAAATTCTCTCAAAACAATTTACTGGGGAAACCATATGACTTCCCTTGTTTCTTTAGTCTTTTCCAGAGATCATTGTTCTTGACTGCCTGATATCCAGTGTCTTGATACTATTATTTCTTTTGCTTTTTTCCGCCAGTTTTGCTTGTATATTTGCTTTAGACAAGAGGGTAAATCTGATCTCTACAACTTTACCTTTTCCAGAAATATTATTCTTAATCTGTTCAACTTTACACTTTAAATATAAGAAAATATCTTCTGTTCAGATTTCTTTTGTTGTTGTTGTTAGGTGCCGTTGAGTGGGGTCTGACTTATAACAGAGAAAGTCTAGCTCTACTTTATTTGAATTCATTAGATGGAATCCAAAGTCCTAACAGAATAGTTAGTCTTTACTTGGCATGCCATATCTACTAACACCTTCATTTTGCTTTTTTCATAGTTTAAGTTACTATAAGCTAGTACAGTGCTAGATATTATCGTTATAAACTTATATGGATACAGACCAGAAAATTCTTTATATTTGCAGAAATAAAAAACCCACTAGAATATTATGCAACCATTAAATAACATGTTTTTTTTAAATTTTTCATTATATTGGAAAATATTACTATGTAATGTTAAGTAAAATAAAATTACCTATGTAGTTGAGTGCAAATTTCAAAAATAATATATAAATAAGCATTTTAATTGAAAGAAAACACATTAGCACCTTCATAACAATGGTGGTTATGTCTGAGTGTTGAATGCTGCTATCATTAATTGTTTTTAATTAACTGTTTTGTTCTTCCAGCACATGATAGAATTGTATTGCCTGGTTTCTCTCAGGGTGGATAGATCTACATAACTATTTCTGGCCAATGAGTTGTAAGCAGAAATAATAATATGTCACTTCTAGGATGGACAATTTAGGTGACAATGTTGTTGTTGCTGTTGTTGTTAGGTGCCTTTGAGTCAGGTTGGACTCATAGCAACCCTCATAGAGTTTTTAATGGCTGATTGTTTCAGGATTGTTTTGGCAGTGGGTTACCACGTCCTTCTCCAGTTTTGTGGTGCTGGGGATCAAACCCGGGTCCTCAGAAAGTGCAGAGCAGCACCCTACCAACTGAGCTAAACCGCAGCCCCTCTCCAAAATGCCTCTGCACTCTGACATGATTGATTGATAGTAATGTTCAACTCAGTGCCTGTTCCATCAACCTTTGTTCTTGAATGACAATTACAAGTTGATTTTCCTTGCCACAATGCGCATGTAGCATGAGCTACCCACAAAATTTTGTTGTTTTAACAAATAAGATTGTTATAATAACATACATTAGCCTATCTTGACTGATACTGGGGAATTATGGGAGATTTCAATTTTATTATTTATATACTTCTGTACTTTCCAAAATTTACACAATGAGCTTGAATTACTCTTGTGATATCAAAGCTCTTTATTATTTAACACATTTCATTGAGTGAATGGTGACATCACTTGTAAGACACAGCATTATTTGATGTAACTCTAACAAAAAACAAATGTAAATTAAACTGACCTAATGCCTTGATAAGGTGCTAGGTTTGAACTCAGTTGATAGAATTCTGCTCTGCCCTCTCTGAGGCCCTGGGTCGATCCCCAGCAGAGCAAAAACTGGAGAAGTACATGCACAAAAACAAGTAGACCTGACTTGAGGGCTTTTAATAACAATGCTTTAATGATAGCTTTGTTTTGTATCTGTTTCTTTTATTTGACTTTCTCTTTTCTCTTTTTCTTTTCCCTTCTTTCTTTTCCTTCTGTATCATCATTTTAATTGACACACGGCAATTATACATATTTTTGGGTACAGTGCAGCACTCTGCCAACTGAGATAAACTCCAGCCTAAATGCAACACATTACTATCAATCAGCCCATTACTACCAATTGAGCCCTGAAGCTTGTGCTTGTTAAGTGCATATTTTACCACTAACTTACATGCCAACCCCCTTTTTGTGATACTTGAGTTGTTCCTATCAATCTCTTGTCACTTTGAAATTTCTTTTATTAGATCTAAAGGACTTTGCAATTTCTTCTGTCTCCTGCCTTCACTTATATTACTAGATGTTTGATAAATAACCATTGCTCACATATATCAGTAAGAATGTAATGGGATATAACGCAGTTTCACATGCATGTATTTTTTACCTTTCATAAAACATTTGGTTTGTTCTTTTCAAGGAAATTAGGAATTATAGTCATTTCTCTACTAATCACTAATATGTTAGGTTTCTATTGCTGCTGTAAAAAATTACCAACAAATCAGAGGCTAAAAACAGCACAAATTTTTTTATCTTACACTTCTAGGTATGAGAAACCCTACATAGTCTCAAAAGTCTAAAATCAAGTTGTTAACAAGGGTGCAATCCTTCTGGAGGCTTTATAGGATAATCTGTTTCCTTCTCTTTTCCAGCTTCTTGTGGCTTCCGACTAGGCTGAGTTTTGGCTCAGTTGGTAGAGTGCCACTCTGTGCTCTCTGAGGCTCTGTGTTCCATCCCCAACACTGCAAAAATGGGAGGACATTGGCAATCCACTCCTGAAACAATCCTGAAACAAAGTGGCAATCCATTCCCAAAGTAATACCAAACAATAAGTCATTGCAAACTCTATAAAGAGCAGAGAAGCACTGATAGTGCCAGGTATGGCACGATTTCATGGAGTGTTTCATTTACGCTCAGGTTTAGCTCAGTTGGCAGAGTGCTGCACTGTACCCATAAATATGGATAATCACTGTGTGTCAATTAAAATGAAGATATGTTGTTGTTGTTGTTGTTAGGTGCCATCGAGTCGGTATTCGACTCATAATGACCCTCATAGGGTTTTCAATGGCTGACTGTTTCGGGATTGCCTTAGGAGTGTATTGCTAAATCCCAGCCCCAAAATGAAGATATAGTCAATGAAAAAGAACAGGTCATAGCTGAGATTTCTTGAAAGTCTAAAATAATTTGAGTGTTTATTTACCAGTAAATGGAGGTTACTAAAGTGGTTTTAAAAGAGCCAGAATTAGGCATTCCAACCAGGCACAGAGGTGCACACCGGTAATCCCAGTGAATAGGGAGGTAGAGGCAGAAGATCACAAGTTCTGTTCCCAACCAGTGGCCGTCTACATAAATTAATGAGTCCCTGTCTCAAAAAGTAAGAAAATGGGCTGGAGGTGTAGCTCAGTGGTACAGCACTTACAAAGCATACAACTGTGAGGCCCTGGGTTCCACCCTCAGTACTGAAAAAAAAGGAATTAGGCATTTTGGAGGGTTCACTCCAGCCCAGCGGGGTAATGGAGCTTGCCTCGACACGGATACTCGGGGACCCTTGGAAATAGGCAAGAGCTAGTGACACCAAAAGACTTCAGGAGCCTTCTTCCAAACAGGAACAGAATTTATTAAGCTTCGAGCACAATGCCGCTCGAAGAAAATGTCCCACGGTGTATCTCCTGTTGCCTCTCGCAGTTTGCCTTCTCTGCTCTTCTCTTTCCCAAGGCGGGGGAAGAAAAGCAGAGAGCTTTTTGTGTCTTGCTTGGAGACTTCACCACTTTGCAGGCCCTGGGCTTGACACGGAGTCTTACTTGTAGTCTTCAGATGTCTTCACTGGTGGCACTGGAGGCTGCAGGTCTCAGGAGTAGGGTGTGAGGGTCAGGTTTGAAAGGGCTCGGAGAGCAGGTGAATAGGGGAGGACCAAGAATGAAAGGGACAAAAAGGGAAGCTAGTATCTTCAGTGGTGGTTTATGTAGCTTCTATGAAGGGGGTATGGACCCAGAAATAGCCAATCAGGGAGCGGCTTGTACCAGGTGTGGCAATTATGTAACTAGAGATTTGAAAAAGAAAACTTTTAATAGGGGGATTAGGCACATGCCAGTCCAATCACTGAGCTTCCTTTTCCGAACAATCAGGTGGTTCTGGGCAGCCAATCAGATTGAAAGAGGCCACACCAGAGCTAGGTTGTTTGGGGGCCATCTTGGATCACTCGATGGGAGGGGGAGGAGTGGAATACCAGGATGTGGGACAAAGGTTGTTGGCCCTGGAGGATAGATGTTAGTTCTCCAAGCGGGCCAGATAAGCCTCCGCTCCTGGAGTTCTTTCTAGGACACTCAACTCTATGTCCCTAGTTATGAGTGGGAGGGGCAAGAATAGTGTAAAACTTGGATAAGGTTCAGGCCTCTACCTGGGTCAGACAAATCTCCACCCAGGCCCCCTCTAGGTCTTTCTCAGGGACCCCCAAAAGATTGCCAACAGCATTTCTTCTACAATCCTTTTTAAAATATTAATTTAAGAATCTCCTTTTCTAAAAACAGTTAAACCAGTCTCTGGTAAGATTTTTTTTTTTTTCAGTACTGGAGGTTGAACCCAGGGCCTCGCGCCTGCATGCTCTGCAAGTGCTGGACCACAGAGCTGCACCCCAGCCCATTTTTTGCTTTTTGGGACAGGGCCTCGCGAAGTTACACAGACTGCCTCTGTTCTCGAACTTGCGATCCTCCTGCCTCCACCTCCCAAACCGCTGGGATTACAGGCGTGCGCCACCACGCCCGGCTTGTTTTTGTTTTTGATCCTGAATTCATTTTATTGTATTCTCACAGTTTGCTATAGTTTACATTCCCAAATAATCATTAATTGAAGCAATTAAAAATTTAAAACTGTGATGGGAAAATCAACAATGGAAGCCATCAGAATTTAAAGATGTCTTTAAGGTGGCATAGCCTGCAGCTGTAGCCCTGTGGCATCTGATCCCGTCAGATCTTGGAAGCTAAGCAGGGTCAGGCCTGGTTAGTACCTGGATGGGAGACTGACTGCGAACACCAGATGCTGCAGGCTTGGGAGAAGGACCTGGCAACCCCCTCCCAAAAATCAATCTGCCATTGAAAACCCTATGAACATCAGAGAAGCACTGACAATAGTGTTTCCCCTGTTGTGCAGAGGGTTGCTATGTGTTGGATACCGACTCCACGGCACCTAACAACAACAATTAAGGTGGCAAAGCATTAAAATTGCTTTTACATAAAAATGATGTGGTGCAGTCATTTTGCTACCAGTCAAAATTTGAGCTGTGCCTTAAAGTGAAAGATAGTAAAGATTAATAGGACAGGTCTAGCTTGAAATATGTGTGTGTGGAATAAGGACAGAGAATAAGGGAAAAGGGGAAGAGTAAGATCCAAACAATGAGGTTGAAATTCTTTATTTTCTTTATTTATTTTAAACTTTTCATTAGTAATTTTAATGTGTAATTTAATGAGTCTCATAATGATATTTCCATATTCTACTAGTTTACATTTGTCCAGCTGAAAACTTTTCCAGAATCCCTTCATTGTCTTCCCCATCCAAGTTCTTTTCATTTTACTCCTTCTTTTTATTTCCTTCTCTTTCCCAACTTGCATCATCTAGTACCTCTTAAGTCTTACTGCCTGACTTCCATCTATGACCCTCATCAGCACTGAGCAAAGGACAAATCTACATGAGATAAAATGATGCCCACTTTACCTAAAACTTGCTATCATTCCAATGAGAATGTGAATATGGGATTCATCTGCCAGTAGCTTTCTACTAGGTCTGGGGTTTAGCTTAGTCAGTTGAATGCTGCTCTGTAATTTCTGAGGACCTGGGTTTCATCCCCAGCATAGTAAAAATGGGAGAAGGATGTGTGAGTCCACTCCCAAAATGATCAGACATTGATAACCTTCTGAGGATCACTATGAGTTGCAACAATAACAGCTTTCTACAATTCTTTCAGGAACATTTTTAATAAAAGCAGGTCATGAATTTTCTTTTATGATATTTTTATTTGGATCTTTGTTTGTAATAGAGAATTTGCTTAAATTGAAGGGAAAAACTAAGTCATTTGCATGCAAATATAGCAATAAAGAGAAACCACACAAATAATGAACACCATGTATTAGCCAATCTTTCTGCAATCAGTGATCAGGAATACATTCATTTTGAATAATTCTCTGATTCATTCTAGTTATTCCCATAAAAATGCCTTAAGATGTGTATATCCCTTTAGATTTAATGGTAGCAACTCAGAGTATATTTTCCTCATAATATCTGATTTATAAGGACCATATTTCCATTGAACATGCTTAGAACAGTACTACCATTAAATTACAAATTACTTGAGTGGACTTGGATCAGAAAGCATTGGGAAAACTAACACCAGTGTTCATTAATGGTCTCTTGGTGTTTTTCTTCATAGAATTGTCCTTCCTAAAATTAGAATACATCTTACCAGCCACGACAAGAAACGATTTATATTTCTTTGACTTTGAAAAGTATGAAATATATATGGGTGTTTTTAGTTAAAGATTAATGAGCTACTAGCACCAAGATGACAGGTCAGCTGCCATCCATAACCATAAACATATCCCTCTTTTGAATCAGGAAGAATCTTCTTCATATCTAGTATTTCACTGGATTCCCAGCACATTCTGGTCAGGAAATAAAGCCCGTGTATTGATCTGTGTTTTACAGCAGGTGACTGAGGCTCTCAGAGATCATATAACTTGCTCATAGACCCTCAGTACGTTTTGACATGGTTGGTAAGTCAGTATTTCTGAAATGTTGGAAGACGACGTGGAAGAATAAATGTTTGTAGTTTGAAATGAAGGCATTCTTTGCAATATCAGTTTACAATCTTTATATTTAATTGATCTTGAAATTACAAATAACATTCAGGGCAATTCAAAATGTTTATGTCTATCAAAGGGGCATGGCTTAGAAGAGGTAAGGAATAATATGCTACATATTTGGATAAACTCTCATTAAAAATACTCAGGGGAAATATTGCTGTATAGCATTGTCAAGAAAATCATAGATTTGTTATCCCCCATTCATTTGTAAACCCTTTTGGATAGGGTTTTGTAATGAGTTACACTATTTAGAATGCAAACAACTTCTCATGACAGCAATGGACTGCATAATATAATAAAAATAGTAAAAATAGCTACCTAGTTAATTAGTACTTAGTGCAAAGCATTGCTTCAAAAAGCTTTATATGTTTACTTGTTTCATTTGCTTATTCTTCTCGAAAATCCCTACAATATAAGCATCATTTTTATTCCATTTTACACATATGGAAACTGATGCACAGTTAAAATACCTCACCCAAGTGGCCTGAATTCAAAGCCACACTCTTTTTTTTTTTTTTTTTTTTTGCATTCCTTGGGGTGGAACCCAGGGCCTCATGCTTGCATGCTTGCAAATGCTGTACCACTGAGCTACAACCCCAGCCACCGACCCCCACCCCCCGTTTTTTTTTTTTTTGTTGTTTTGTTTTTTTACTTTTTGAGACAGGGTCTTGCTAAATTTTGCAGACTCCCTCTGGTCTCAAACTTGCGATCCTCCTCCCTTTGCCTCCCAAGTTGCTGGAATTACAGGCGTGTGCCACTGCACCTGGCTAAGAGCCACACTCTTAACCATTATGGGTATTATTTAAAAAAGAGAGAAGTTTCTGGAGTCTTATTATCTAGGCTCCCATCCTGGATCTATCCTTTACTAATCATCTTAGAGTTAATCTAAAATTTAAAGAACATAGTAAAGTACCCAGAAACTAGTTATTGAATGTTAATTTTCCCTCATACTGACAATTTGGGTACTACCTTGTGATAATCCTGTTTCTCAAATTGGAGGTTATTGTAGACTTACATTTACAACAGTGTTTCACTCATGCTTCCAGTTTCACAGAGAACTACATTTACGCTCTCTAAAATTACTTGGAAGACAAGATGAAAAAAATCAGACAACCAAATGATTAATCAAATACTTGAATGAGCTACTAATTTGCCAGACTATTTTTATTTTGACTAATCTGACTTTGGGGTTGGGATTTAGCTCAGTTGGTAGAGCACTATTCTGCAATCTCTGAGGTCCCGGGATTGATTCCCAGCACCGCAAACATGGGAGAAGGACGTGGCAATCCACTCCTGAAGCAATCCTGAGACAATCAGCCATTGAAAAGCCTATGAGGGTCCTATGAGTCGGACTCAACTCCATGGCACCTAACAACAACAACAACAATCTGACTTTGGACTAAAATTCCTCAAGAAGCTATTAGATTTGGTCATTAGAGGGTAACAGGTGAAGTGAACAAGAGCAATGTACAATGAAATACATGTATGGAAATGTCATAATGAGACTCATTAAGGTATACACTACAAATTACTAATAAAATGATACTGGAAAACAGAAGCTGTTTGAGATGATCTTATATATAAGCTATAAGATGACTGCTAAAAGGCACTATATGATAAGTGTCAACCTTTGAGACAGGAATGTGTATACCAATTAAGGCTTGTTTAAGAGATTAAAAGAACACCTTGGGTAGGGACATTTTTAAATAAAATTCTAAACTTCTATTACATTGACCACTTTGTCCAAACATTTCTTAGCATCCAACCACTGAATAACAAATGCTACATTTTCAAGATTTTTTTTAAACTTAGATGAAATAATTATTACTGTCCTATTTTAGGTATAAAACTGTGTTGGCTTCCAAAAGATTTCAGGGTTTTTGCAATTGTTGAGTCACTTTTCCGAAATTTGGCTATGGTGTTTAGTCTAGTAAGCCCCATGTGCAAGAATCATGGCTCAACAAGATATTTCTGATTGATTCCAGAAATATTATCTAAAATCTAGTGTTGAGTTACTTAAAATTCAGATTAAATACATATCTAGGGCACCAACAAAGTTCAGCTTTGACTAACCTCTTCAGATTATGGAATAAAAAATTCAGAAACTATTTTAATGTTAGCATGTGTTCAAGTTTTATACTGCTTTGAGAAATTTTTTAAAATTGTATGGCCATGTGTAGGTCACCATGAAGCAAGATAGAAAGACACAAAAATTAAGGGGGCATTAGAAGGGAATGAAGCCCCTAAATTCCTGAATTTAGTTTTATCTTCAACTGGCTAAGAGTCAATAGTTTTTATACAACTGACAAAATTGGTAGAGATTGCCTACATAAAGACAATGCTTGGTTTTCTAAGAGATCTCAAACAAGGATATTAAAAACAACAAATGGCTTGTGCTTACTTAGGGCCAGAATGTTAGTGACCTAAGAAACCATATTAGCACTCCACTCTCATCCCTAAACCTGAAAAATACATCATATAAATCCACCTTACTATTTCAGTTATGAGAAGAAAAATTTTTTAAGATTATAAAAAGTAAGTAAATAATCTCATATTTTGTATTTAATTTTTAAACTTTAATTTTAAACTTTGATTAATTTTGAACTTGATTGTAAATTACATCCTTTGAGTAATGTAACTTCAAAAACCACAAAATATATATGTAGCTATTGTTAAGACACTTAAAGGTGACTCTCTCTTCAGAAGTCTCCATCCAAGTCTTGCATGTGTACAATTTTTAATGTATAGTTCGGTTCCTCAGTTCTTGTGATAGGGTAAAAATGAACTTGAGTGACAAATACATGCACAGATGGTAGCAAAAGTAAAATTTATTATAGAAAAGGAGTTAAAGAAAGATATGCACTCAGAGGGAGAGCTAGCTACTAGAGAGGAGTAAGCAAGCTGCCCAAGGGGTTATTAGGTACCATTAGACTCATAGTGACCCTTTGGGTTTTCAATGGCTGAGTGTTTCCGGATTGCCTCAGGAGTGGATTGCCACGTCCTTCTCTTATTTTTGGAGTACTGGGAACTGAACTCAGCACCTCAGAGACTGCAGAGCAGCACTCTACCAACTGAACTAAACCTCAGCTCTCACCTGGGGGGGGTAGATTTCTTTTACTGTTTTCCTTAGGAGTTGTCAACGAAGTTCAGCCCTTGGGGTGGAGTTATACTTCTTGATCAACAGCTTCATTAGTTTTACCACTCTTACTGAGCATGTGGTTGCCCATAATTTACTAAAAAAATCCACAATGGAGGCTAAAAGTGCAATGGTAATGTCATGTTAAAAGATGGTAAACTGAACCAATGCTACTCTCTGATCAGAAGAGAAAGGGTGTATCTGGATTGATTCTTATTTGTGAGACAAAGAATGTCACCTTTCTAATTGCCCTCCTGTAAACATCCTGAGTAAGCTTCCCAGCACTGGGTCTTGAGCTAACACCTTTATCTAAAAAGATATAGTTGTGCTCCTTTCTTGAGCAATTTGATGTAATAGACTAAACCTGTGCTCTTTATGCCTCAGGTCTTGGAATTAAGGACTTGCTATCTCACCATTCATTCCTGATTAACTTCCTTCTTGTTCACTGTTTTCTTAAGCATCTCTCTTTCTCTCTGAATGCACAAGCTTAAAACTAAAGGGTATACTATCTTTTTCTTTACTTAATAAACTCATTTAGTTTCACTCTGACTCATCCTGAATTTTTTTCTGTGAGGTAGCCAAGGATTGGGCTTTATCTGAATGGAGGTCCCTAAGGGAGTAACTCCTCAGGCTACAGGAAACAGTGCTGGACTGTAACTTCCACTGCCACTAAAATCAAAATTATTCAAAACTTAGCATCTTAATCCAATCCTGGCCCAAATAGGTTTATTGGTCATATCACAAATCATTGAATGAAGTGTCTTCTGGAAGAGGATCTTGGAGGAAACTTACCTTGGAGAGGGACAGGTCGTTTCTAAATAATCTTGCTAAGGATGTCTTTTGAGTAAGTAGAAAAGTATAAAAATATAGGTTTGAAGATCAATGGAAGAGAACAAAAGACCCAGAGAAAAACCTACACAACTGAAGCCAACTGACCTTTGACAAAGGAGCTGAGAATGTACATTGGAGAAAAGATATCTTCTTCAACAAATGATGCGAGGAAAATTGGATATCCATTGGCAGAAGAGTGAAAATACACTTGTGTCTCTCAATTTATGCAAGACTTAACTCAAAATGGATCAAAGACATCAACACAAACCTGGAAGGCTTAAAAGTACTAGAACAAAAGATAGGTAACACACTCCATCACATAGGCATTGGAAAGCAATTCCAACTTCCCAGGAAACCACACTAAGAATCGACAAATGGGATTGTGTAAAACTAAAAAAGCTTCTGTACAGCAAATGAAATAATTAGCAGAGTAAGAAAAGAGCTGTCAGAATGGGAGAAAATCTTTGCATCCTAAACATCTGATAGAGGACTAATTAGTAGAATATGTAAATAAGTTAAGAAAACAAATACCAAAACAACAAATAATCCAATAAATAAGTAGGCAATTGAATAGATAATTTTCAAAAGAAGAAACATGAGTGGCCAATAAAAACATGAAAAAATGTTCAATATCTCTAGCAATTAGGCAAACACAAATCAAAACACTGAAATCTCAACTCATTCCAGTAAGAATGGCCAAGATTAACAAAACAAACAACAAATGGTGGCAAAGATTCAGAGAAAAAGGAACATTTTTACATTGCTGTAGTTGTTGTTGTTAGGTGCCGTTGAGTCGAGCCCAACTCATAGTGACCCTATGTACAGCAGATCGAAACACTTCCCGATTCTATGCCAGGCAAACCATCTTATTTATGTTTAAGCCCATTGTTGCAGACAATGTGTCAATCCATCTGGTGGAGGGTTTTCCTCGTTTGCGTTCACCTGCCACTCTCCCAAACATGATGTCTTTCTCCAGGGATTGATCTCTCCTGACTACATGTCCGAAATATGTAAGACGCAGTCTGGCCATTCTTGCTTCCAAGGAGCACTCTGGTTGCACTTCTTCTAGGAGAGATTTGTTAGTTCTTTTGGCAGTCCATGGTATATTCAATAGACATCTCCAGCACCAAAATTCAAAAGCATCAATTCTTTTTCTGTCTCTCTTGTTCAATGTCCAGCTTTCACAACCATATGATGCCACTGAAAATACCATGGCATGAGTCAGACGCACCTTTGTCTTCAATGTGACATCTTTGCTTTTCAATACTCTAAAGAGATCTTTTGCCACAGCTTTTCCTAGAGCAATGCGTCTTTTGATTTCTTGACTACTGCTTCCATGGGTGTTGATTATAGAGCCAATCAAAGCAAAATCTTGAACAACCTCAATCTTTTCTCCATTGATTGTGAAGTTGTGTGCTGACCCAGTCGTAAGGATTTTAGTTTTGTTGATGTTTAGTCACATCTCATATTGAAGGCTATGATCTTTGATCTTCATCAGTAAATGTTTTAAATCCTTTTCACTTTCAGCAAGTAGAGTTGTGTCATCTGCATAATGCAGGTTGTTAATAAGTCTTCCTCCAATCTTGATGCCACGTTCTTCCTCATAAAGTCCAGCTTCTCGGATTGTTTGCTCAGCGTATAAATTGAAGAGATAGGGTGAAAGTATACAGCCCTGATGCACACCTTTCTCAACTTGAAACCACTCAGTGTTTCCTTGTTCTATTCGAACAACTGCCTCCTGGTTCATGTACAGATTTCTCATGAGCACAATTAGGTGTTCTGGTATTCCCATTTTCC
>VMDO01032601.1:0-18820 GCA_007922755.1 Pedetes capensis | reverse complement strand
AAAGATTACAGCTGTTTATTCTCAAGGCCACTTTTTCTCTGACTCCCCCAGTTCTTTCTACCTCATGTAACTTCACCCTTCAACCTCCAATCCCTGATCCCTGTGCACAGGTATCAGCCAATCTACTGAAGTACAGGCAGCTGTCTTGACACACATGGCCAATCAAATATTTGAAGGAAATTGATAAATAACCATGTGTCCAAGAGATCCACAGGGCTTAGGGAATTAAAAGGCTTACTCTTATGGTTAAACACTGGGAATGCCATCTCATTCCCATCCACTGATTTCTCTGTTATCAGCTGGAAAGACACCAGCAGATCCCTTGTTCATCTGCCAGGATGCAAAATAGCCCTTCTTTCAAGCCCCACTTTTGTTCTCAGGGTTAGAAATGCTGCAGTTATTTCAAAAGGAATCTGTCTGGCACAGCAAATTGGACTTATAAGGTCATAATTACAGTATCACAGCATCAGCTTGCATTTTCCTGGGATTGATTATTGAGCTTTATAAAGTATCTTTGTGATACTGCCATTTAGAATTCAATGGTTAAACCTATCATACTGTAGATGATGAGAAAGAATGTTTCTATAAGTCCTAAGTCTATGAATAAACTGTTTCCTTAGGACAGAAGTTTGTGTAAACAATTGATAATCACAAATACTAACATATATCAAGTGCTTGGTAGTTGCCTAGCAGTAATGTTTGCATTATTTCATTTAATATTAACAACAAACCAATGAGGGTAGGTACTATTACTCATAGCCTCTTGTTTACAGGTGAGGAAACTGAACCTCAGAGGGATGAGGTAACTTGCCCAAGATTACACAGCTAGTAAATACTGAATCAGAATTTATTTCTATGTCTGTTTTGATTCAAAACACATGTTCTTGCCTGTTCTTGGAAGGTGTGTGTATGATCCTTGCTTGCTAGCAAGAAGTCATCTGCTTTTAATTTGTTACAAACTGAAAATACAGCAGAATAAACAGATGTTTCTGTTCTGATAGAGTGATGTGTTATACTGTCCTATTTTACATGTTAGCAATGGTTTTGGAAATTCGTAGATTGTTTATCACAAGTATTTATTGGGCCTCTATCACATGCCAGCAGCACATGCAGGGTAACTTGAAGAAGTATAAGAAACAGCAACTGTCATTAAGAAATGTCTTGCCAGAGAAATAAGGCTAGCTAATGGGAACCTCCCACAGACAACATATACACATGTATGCATATAAAATAATATGTCAATTTGTGGGACCACTGTAAGTACTATGGGAGACACTGAGGTTTTAATAGAAAAGACATTGGCCTGAGAACCAAAAGGCCTTATTTTAAAAGCAGTTCGATTGTTTTAATTTAAAAATAAAGAAGGCCTACCTAGGTTGTTCTGTGTTTTTTTTTTTGTTGTTGTTGTTGTTGTTGTTTTCTTTTTTTTTTCCCGGTACTGGGGGGTTGAACCCAGGGCCTCGTGCTTGCATGCTTTGCAAGTGCTGTACCACTGAGCTGCACTCCCCAGCCCAAGTTTTCTTTTGACTTTTTGAGACAGGGTCTCACTAAGTTATGCAGACTACCTCTGGTCTCGAACTCCGCCTCCTGAGCCACTAGGATTATAGGTGTACGCCATAGCGCCTTGCTTGTTCTGGGTTTCTTGATTGGAGGCACAAGACAATAAATAATCAGGGAAGTCTTCGTGAAGGAGCAGGATTGTGAAGGATGAATAAAATTTAAATTGCTGGGGAAGAGGGCAGAGACTTCAGGTCCAAAAAAGAATAAGGAAGAGACAGTAGGAGTTAGGCAGAGAGAAGGAAGTGAGCTCAGAATGATTATGGACCAGTAGAGAGGAGACCCACAAGTGTCAATGAGCTTATCATGCTGTAGGGGCTTGCGTGTTGCTGTGATCCTGAAAGCTATGCCATGAGTATTCCAGATACCAGCAGGGCCACCATGGTGGACAGGTTTCAGCTGAGCTTCCAGACTAAGACAGACTAGGGAGAAGAACCTGGCAGTCCGCTTCTGAAACAATGAGGCATTGAAAACCCTATGATGAGCAAAGAAGCACTGTCAAATATAGGGCCAGAAAATGAGCCCTCCAGGCTGGAAGACATTCAAGAAATGACTGAGGAAGAGTTATCTTCTCAGAGTAGAGTTGACCTTAATGTCAGGAATGAAGTAAAGTCCCTGGGACCTGCTTTTGCTGATGTAGCATGACTCAAAATGAGAAGAAACATAGTGGCCACAACATTGTATTCAAGCATAAAAAGATGGGTTTCGTTCTGTTGTACATAGGGTCACTATGAGTTGGATCTGACTCAACAGCACCCAACAACAACAGAGAGGAGGCCCTCATACATGCTTTAAGGTACAAAACCCATACTTAGGCATATGGAAAATCAGGGACCCACTGATTGATTGATTGATCCTTGTTAAGATAAAATACACACAACAGAAAATTTATCATTTAGACAATTTTAAAGAGTATAATTCATTGCCACTAAGTACATTCACCTTCACATTGCCTGTAGCCCTACCACTGTGTCATCCGATCCCATCAGATCTTGGAAACTAAGCAGGGTTGGGACTGGTTAGTACTTGGATGGGAGACCTCCTGGGAATACTACGTGCTGTAAGCTTGAGAGCAGGACATGACAGCCCACTCCCTGAAAACAATCAGCCATTGAAAACTTTATGAATAGCAGAACAGCACTGACAATAGTGCCAGGCATGGCAGTGTTGGGGAGTGTTTCATCTGTTGTACATAAGGTCACTATGAATTGGACCCTACTCGACAGCACCTAACAATAACAATAACAAGTACATTCACAGTATTTTCCAAACATCCTCATGATCTAATTCCAGAACTTTTATATTACCCCAAATGGGAATTCACTAAGCAGTCATTTCCCAGTTTCCCCTCTCCCCAGCTCCTGGCAGCCATTAATCTTTTGTCTGTGTGGAATTATCAATTCTGATTATTTCATATGGATGGAATCATAGAATAAGTGACCTTTTTGTCTTACTTCTTTCATTTAGCATGATGTTTTCTAATTTCATCCAAGTTCTTATACATATCTGAATTCCATTCTTCTTATGTCTGAATAATGCTTCATTGTACTAGTCTACCACAGATTGTTCATTTGTTCATCTGTTAACAGATGGCTGTTTCCACCTTTTAACTCTTGTGAATAGAGCTGCTGTGAACATGGGTGTATAGTTTTTGTTTGGACACATTTTTTTATTCTTTTGGGTGTATACCTAGCACTGGAATTGCTGGAACATATAGTAATTCTATATTTGATTCATTGAGGAACTATATGCTTCTCATGGAAATCTAGCACACTGCTTTAAAACAAGCGCTCTGAACTTTGAGCTGAATCTTGGCTTCGTTACTTCCTGATTGTATGACTTTGAGCATGTGATATAACCTCTCAGCCTCAGTTTTCTCATCTGCTGAATATGATTGTGAAATTATGTGACATGATGCATATAAGGACATAGGAAGTACCTTCCACATGTAAACACTAGATCCATGGCAACTACTAGGAATAACCTATGGATATCTCATGGGAAAATGTGGTAGTCAAACATCACAGACACACAGAGACGCAACTCTTAGTGACTCTGCTACTTGTGCTTTCCCCACTCTCAAGGTAGAGCTCAGAAAGTGGTTCAAATTTCAAGAAAAATGACCTACTCTAGTTTCTTAACCCCTCAATTTTCAATTTTTAGAATTGTGTGTGTGTGCATGTGTATATATGTACATATATATGCACATGTGTGTACATACACATGCTAGTTGTTCTAGTGAATTTTTTCCTCAAAAACCTCAAATGCTTGTGTGTATTTTATAAAATGGACACTTTCCAAGAAGAAGCAATTCAGTATAACAGTTAAGAGCATAGGTTCTGAATCAAAACAGACATGGAAGTAAATTCTAATTCAGTGTTTGATAGCTGTGTAATCTTGGGCAAGTTACCTCACCAACCCCTCTAAGCCTCAGTTTCCTTGCCTTTACACATGAAGATATGAATAACAGTACCTCCATTTGTTGATTTGTTATTAATATTAAGTGATATAATACAAATCTTAGTGCTAGGTACATAGCAAACACTTTTAACTCCCTATCTGGTGTTACAAATTTCCCATGGTTTGGACCTTGCTTGCTTTCCCACACACTACAAACCATCAAAGTGGCCCAGCGGAGTTAAAAAGCCAAGGGACTTCAGCTAGACCTGAAAGAATGTCAAATAGTCATAAATATTCTTTCCAAATGAAGTGAGATTCCACCACAACAAAAGTAATGCTGGACTCTGTGTAATGTTAAATGTATCTTTTTTCTAGTCTCTGTTGGAAGTTTTATTTTTCTCAGAGAGATTAATTTTCTATCTGCACAAATGTTATTTCCATGCTAGCATCTATGCTACACTCAACTTGTCTAATTTGATTATCACAACAACCCTGTTGTAAGTATCTTTATTCCCATTTTGGAGCTACAGAAACAAGGTCTTAGAAGAAACTTGCCCAGAACTAGTAAATATGAGAGCAAGATATGAGCCCAGATCTTTTCAATTTAGTACACCACACTTGCCTTGAAAAATTACTGAGATTTTCTTTTGCTGCTATTGAAGCAGAAACCAAGAAAGGTAAATCGAGTTGCCCAAAGTTACTCAGCCAGTTAATAATAAAGCAGGGACCAGAAACCAGTTCCAGGAATGCCAGCTCATGTTACTTTATTGCCTCTGAATGGATGAACACTGTAATGGTTAATCGGTTTTAAAGTGATTAAAAGTTTATGGAAAATCTGAAAATAAATTCCATCCATACCTTGTTGTTGTTGTTGTTAGGTGCTGTCGAGTGGGGTTCAAACCATAATGACTCTCATAGGGTTTTCAATGGCTGATTGTTTTGGGATTGCTTTGGGTGTGGACTGCCACATCCTTCTCCCATTTTGTAGTGCTGGAGATCAAACCTGGGTTCTCAGAAAGTTTTGAGCAGCACTAGACCAATTGATCTAAATTTTGTGTTTCACTGGCTTTATTGCAACACCATTTTGTCTTGTTTGAAATGAACCAGTGACCCTGATGTTCTCTGAGGTCTATGTGCCCCCAACGCTCAGTACTTGATGTTCAGAAGCATATATGCAAACATAGGCAGCTCACAGGTTTTCTGTTCAAGCATATTAATAGCACATTAATCACCATTGTGGTGGGCAGTTTTATGTATCCTTTTGGCTAGGCTGTGGTGCCCAGATGTTTGGTCAAACACTAGTCTAGGTCTTTGGTGAAAAAATTCTTTGGTTGGGATGAACATTTAAATTGGCAGAGTTTGAGAGTTTGAGTAATTAGCAGATTACTCTCTGTAATGTGGGTAGACGTCATTCAATTAGTTGAATGCCTAAACAGAAAAAGGCTGAGGTCTCCTGAGGAAGAAAGAAGTTTTGCCTCCAGCCTACCTTTGGACTCCAGCCTCAACTTTTTCCTGGATCTCCATGCCACCAGCCTGTCCTGCATACTGAAACTTGCTATCATCTACAATCATGTGAATCAATTCCTTAAAAATAAATACAGAAGAGGGAGGGAACACAGAGAAACACACAAACACATCTTGGTTCTCTCTTGGTTCTGTTCCTATGGAGAGCCCTGAATCCATCTACTAGTGTACCAGTCACAGAGTTAGTCTCTGAGATTATAGAGAAGAGATCTCTGTACAAAGAAATTTGCACCATGTAGCAAAATGTGACAAAGCACACTGACAGAAGGTGAAACAATGTGGGAAAACAAAGCCACAAGAAAAATACTGAGGTGTATTTCACAATGTCCTTTATTCCTGACAATACTAATGACATCCAGGCTTCATCTGTAAGTAAACCATTTACTTAATTTAGGAAGATTGTTGTTGTTGTTAGGTACCGTCGAATTGTGTCCGACTCATAGCGACCCTTATAAGGTTTTCAGTGGCTGATTGTTTCGGGATTGCCTCTGGAGTGGGTTGCCATGTCCTTTTCCAGTTTTTGTGGTGCTGGGAATCGAACTTGGGACCTCAGAGACTGCAGAGCACCGATCTACCAACTGAGCTAAATCTCAGCCCAATTTAGGAAGATAAACCTTACAAAATAGATTCTCCTCCTCCCTTTAGATTATGTTGATTGGTTAAATCTGTTGTTTGAACTTAATTCAATAAACATTTGTTACATCTTGATTTTGTGCAGTGTATAATGTCAAAATGATGATGCTCTAAGAAACCTCAGTTACCAGAGTCATTCCTTAAACTTGGCCTAATCTCCAGAACCCAAGCTAGAGATGGAAAAGTTATTTGGTGTAGCTGCAGAATGAAAACTAACACAGAAACTCTTGGTGACTTCACCTGTCTCTTTGCTAACTTGCTAACTTGACTCAGGCCAAATTAGACAATGGGCTGGAGTGGTAACCTGTTCCCAGCCTTCTACCTCCTGGTTTCCAGGATTGCTACTCACTTTTCATGCATGCTTAGTGCACAGATTGCATGCACCATCAGTCTGAAAGGATGGCTTTGGGTATTTCAGAAAGGGGCCTTGTCCTTGAAATATGGTGAATTCCACTTACTTTCAAAGACTCAAGCTCTTCTTTCACTCCCTGCACTGGATTTATTTACAGTCTTGTGGAGGGAAGAATAATAAATATCCATAGAGGGCTTTGAGAACCAATCAGGGAAGCATATGGATATATTCCAAATTTTGTCTTCTCCCAGCTTCTGGGTCAGTAGCGGGCCTATATAATTTAATTGAATGAGGAAGCTCCCCAAGGAAGTCTTTGCCCCATTCTTTGTATACGTACAAGTTTGGGCCCTTCTTCCTCTGTCCACATTGTGAAAATAGGTGTTCTTCAGGGCCTTCTCCAAGGCATCTCTTTATGCAGAGTCTCACACATGTACAATTCTGTGTTTCAACTCAAATTTCTCTGCCAAACTCCAAGACCATATATCTCACTGCTTACACATGTCTTTCTGGATATTCATAAATATCTTGAACTGAACATATCTAAAACTGAACTTATTTTCTCCCCCCCTCCATACAGACACACAGACACACACAGAGACACACACACACACACACACACACACACAGACACACACACACACCCACACCCACACACACACAAATTGGTCCTATTCCATGCTTCCCCATCTCAGCAAATGACACTACCTGTTGCTCAAGCTGGAGGAGTCAGTCTCCTTTGACGCCTCTTTATCCTTCACCTCTCACAGTGAGTTATCCATCTAAATCCATCCATTCTTGTTCTGAATTTACTTTTTCTTAGAACATTTCTAACACGCCAAATGGAATAGTACAGTGAAACTCCTCTCATGTACCAATTGCTGGCCTTCAGATTGACCAATTCATAGACAATCTTGTTTCACTTAATCTCATTTCTCCCAATCCTCAATTATTTTTGACCAAATCCCAGAGACCATTTAACCTGCATTTCATTATGTTTCTCTTAAAAATAAGTTATAGGAACATCTAAAAGCCCATTACCTATGTACAATTAATATGTGTTTAAAAAGAAGGAAAAAGAAAATGAAAGTAGATTGGCTTGTGCAGCATGGCTATTTAATCATTATGAAACCACTCAATTTAAAAAATCAAATCATTAAGGGAGAAGAGAAGGCATTTATTTTATGTGTAGCATAAAACATTTTGATGTTTGTTATTACTACAGTGAAAAAATTATGTTAAGCACAATACACTGAGTTTTGTTACTTTCTATTATTTTGCTGCCTTTTTAGTGGAAAAATACAATTTTGTCAGAAAATAAATAAATGAAATGAAATCCCACTATTGCACCAATGACATAGTTGGCAACATTTCCATAATACAATCAAATGTCATATTTCCCCATTGTTTTTGTTTTGTTTTGTTGAGATAGGTCTATTTTTCCCCAGGCTGACCTAGAACTTGAGATCCTCCCACCTTAGCCTCTTGAGTAGCTGGATTATAACCAACATTTATAAAATATTTATGTTTTATAAACCCAAACATTTATAAATGATTTTCTTCCTTACTCTTGAATCTCCAAATAAAGTCCCTACATTTTAATTGGATGACAAATGTCTTAAATCACTTTAATCTGTAGATTTGTCTCAATCTCTCTGTTTTCTCTGCAATCTCTTTTTGAATAAGCTGGGTTATTTTACTGTGTAAGAGTTTCCTACCATTTTGATTTGTTGATTACTGTTCCCCTGCATTTACTAGAAAGTATGGTAAAGAATTAGTAATTATGGCTGGAGATATAGCTCAGTGCCAGAACACTTGCTTAGAATGCTTCAGGACCTATGTTCCATTCCCAGCTCTGTCAAAATAATAATAATAAAGAAAAACCTGGTAATTACATTTAGAGACTTTATCAGACTCTCTCTCTCTCTCTCTCTCTCTCTCTCTCTCTCTCTCTCTCTCTCTCTCTCACTGTTTCATTGTTGTTGTTGTTAGGTGTCTTCAAGTAGATGTCCGACTCATAGCGACCCTATGTACAACAGGTGAAACACTACTGTCAGCGCATCTCTGCTATTCATAGGGTTTTCATTGGCAAATTGATTTTTTGGGGAGTAGGTTTGCGGGTCCTTCTCCCAAATAATGAATGTTGTTGTTGTTAGGTGCCATCGAGTCTGTATCCAACTCATAGCAACCCTATGTACAACAGGCGAAACACTTTATCAATGCTGCTCTTCTATTCATAGGGTTTTCAATGGCAGATTGATTTTTAGGAGTGGGTTTCTGGGTCCTTCTCCCAAGCCTGCAGTATCTGGCATTTCTAGGCGGTCTTCCATCCAAGTACTAATCAGGCCCGACCCAGCTTAGCTTCCGAGATCTGACAGGATCAGATGCCACAGTGCTACAGCTTCAGGCACTGTTTCATTAGGTGGTGTTATATTCTTCCATCACTGATGTACAAATATATTTGTAACATGTTTGTTTCTGTTTCTATAATGTTAGGAGCTGTTGATATTTATTGCCTCAATCCATTACTTCACTGGAGGTTGCAAACATTGATTCTTTAATTGTCTTTTCTTATGCATGCTTGAACACTACATTTAGGAGAAATGTGCCTGCATTAATTTTTATGATTACTCTTAGTTATAGATCATTTAGGAAAGGCAGGATACATGCTTGATTCCACTACCTTTTGTTATTTTTTACTACTTTTTAAAATAATTAGTTATGAGCCGGCATGGTGGCGCGTGCCTGTAATCCCAGAGACTCAGGAGGCAGAGGCAGGAGGATCACAAGTTTGAGACCAGAGGCAGTCTGCATAACTAAGCGAGACCCAATCTCAAAAAATAAAAGAATGGGCTGAGGGTGTAGCTCAGTGGTACAGCACTTGCAAAGCATGCAAGCGCACGGCCCTGAGTTCAAACCCCACTACTGGAAGAAAAATATTTGTTATTTCCCTAGTATCCTCCAAAGATGACTAGGGAGGAATGTATGTGTGTATGTAGGCATGATACCATTATGAACTTACGGGATTATAAACATTTTAAGCATTTAATTTATCAGTTACTATAATTAGTGCTCAAACTGTCACTATTTGGTCAGTGAGAGCCTAGTCAAATTGGCTTATGCATTCGTTTAAGTAACCCTAATAGTTTGTTATGGGAGAAGGGCCTGGCAATCCACTACCAAGGCAGTCCCGAAACAGTCAGCCATTGAAAACCCTATGAGGGTCGCTATGAGTTGGATACCGACTCGAAGGCACATAACAACAACAACAATAGTGTGTTATGGTTTTTTAACAGTGTTACTGAGGCATAATTGACTTACAGTACACTGTACATAAAGTGTACAATTTGATAAATTTAGATATATACTGGAGGTGCCAAGAAAATATATACACATTTAACAAATGTATTACTTTTCAAAGTTAATTTGAATTACAATAGCAATGTGTAGTATGACATTCACTCAAAAGCACACTTTAATCATGCAACAGGCAGTATTGTCAGAGAAACTGGCAGAAGCACAGTTGTTGTTCAAGGAGTACAAGACCACTTTGAAATGGTATTTGAAATTCGAGAACGTTATGGAAGTACAACTGCAATGGGGGTATGAGTGTGCAAGAGAATATCCAACACACCTAACAACTGCACACATTTGTGATAAGTTTGAGACACATGGTACTGTGTGCGATGTGCACAAGTAAAGATCCAGGAGGTCTTTCCCAGTAACAAGTCTTGCTTCTTCTGCTATGGTAACCACTTTGAGTTTCTCTTGTCATTGCAGAAGTCAAGTCAAAGATAACCTGTATTTTGTATTCATTTGTTTTTTTTGTTTTGTTTTGGTTTTTGCTTGAGGGTGGAATACAGGGCCTCAAGCATACTTTGCAAGCACTGCTCCCCCATTACCTTTCTAAAGATTTTTAATTTTGAGGCAGGGTCTCATCTAGGTAAACAGGCTGCCCAGTCCTCAAACTTATGATCCTTCTGACTCCACCTCCCAATTCACTAAGATTACAGGTGTACACCACCACTATTCATCTTTTGTTATTGTATTTATTATAAAAATTGTAATATAGTTTTTTCCTTTCTTAATCACTATAGTCAAGATAATGGACATATCGTTCACTCCCGAAAGAGCACTTATATCTCTTTATAATCTTTCCCCAACAAATACCTGTCTACTCTGCCCCATCCTTGGACAATAATAGATCTGTTTTCTGTCACTATAAAAAAATTTATTTTTCTATAATTCTTTGCATGAAAATATAAAATACGTATGCTTTTTTACTGGCTTCTTTTACTCACCATATTTATTCTGATATTTATTCATGATGTTTCTATATCAATAATCTCTTGTGAGACATGTGATTTGCAAATATTTTCCCTTAGTTTGGGGCTTGTCTTACCTGTCCTAAGAATATTTTCAGAGAAGTAGTTTTTAATTTGGATGATGCCCAGTTTCTCAATTTTTTTCTCTTACATATCATTTTTATTGTTGTACCTAAAACATCTTTGCCTAATCTAAGAGTGCAAGGATTTTCTCCCAAGTTTTGTACTGGAAAATTTAAGATTTGGGGCCTGCATTTAAATATATAATCTATTTTGAATTAATTTTTGTACATAGTATGAGATGCAGATAAAAATTTAGTATTATTTATTTTGTATATGGTTCTAGTTATTCTAACACCATTTGTTGAAGACTGTCCTTTCTCTATTGATTGCCTTTGCCTTTGCATCTTTGTCAAAAATAAGATTAACCAGGCATCGTGGTGCATGCCTATAGTCTTAGCACCAGGGAGGCCAATGCAGGAGAATCATGAGTTCAAGGATAGCCTGGACTACATAGCCAGTTCCAGAGCAGCCTAGACTACATAGGGAAACCTTGTCTAAGAAAAAGGGGAAAAAAGTGAAGGGAAAATAAGATTTAAAAATCAATTGACCATAAATGTGTCAATCTATTTCTGAACTCTCTATTCTGTTCTACCAATATATTTGTCTGTTTTTGGATCGCTTGCACTGTTGTTATGGTTTAAGTCTGAAATGTCCCCTGAAGGCTCATGTGTTAAAGGCCTCGTTGCTACCTGATGGGCTTTTGGGAAGTGATTGGATCATGGAGGCTCTAACCTCTTCACTGGATTGATCCACTGATGGATTTATAATTTGACATATCATTGGGAGGTGGTAGAAACTAGGAGGTGGTGCCTCGTTGGAGGAAGTAGGTTAGAGGGCATGCCCTAGAGAGGTATATCTTGTCCCCTGCTCACTTACTCAGCACTTTCATTCTCTCTCTCTCTCTCTCTCCCCCTCTCTCTCTTCCTCCCCCCCTTTGCTTTGTGGCTGCCATGAGGTGAGCAGCTTTGCTCCATCATGCCCTCTCCACCATGATGTTCTGCCTGAACACAAGCCCATAGTGGCGAGGACAAGCGATCATGGACTAAAACCTCTGCAACTTTAAGCTAAAATAAATGTCTCCTTTGAGCTGTTTCTCTGTTTTGTTTTGTTTTTTTTTTTCCGTCACAACAATGAAACACTAACTTATACAACTTTATTGATCGCTATAGCTTTTGGGCTGGGATTTAGCTCAGTTGGTAGAGCGCTGTGCTGCAGTCTCTGAGGACCCGAGTTCAATTCCCAGCACCGCAAAAATGGGAGAAGGACCTGGCAATCCACTCTCAAGGCAATCCTGAAACAATCAGCCATTGAAAAGCCTATAAGGGTCGCTATGAGTCGGACTCAACTTGACGGCATACAACAACAACAACATAGCTTTTGTAAGTCTTGAGGTCAGGTCCTGTAAGTCTTAAAGAGTTTTCTCCAAGACTGTTTTGGCTATGCTAGATCTTTTATATTTTCATATAAATTTTTAATTGCATTGAATCTATGATGGTCAATTTGGGGAAATCAATTTTTTTTTCAGTACTGGGGTTGAACCCAGGGCCTTGCACCTTCATGCTTTGCAAGTGCTGGACCACTGAGCTATGCCCCAGCCTTTTTTTTCTTTTTACTTTTTGAGACAGGGTCTCACTAAATTATGCAGACAGCCTCTGGTCTTGAACTTGCGATCCTCCCGCCTCTGCCTCCTAAGCCACTGGGATTACAGGTGTGCACCACTGCGCCTGCCTGGGAAATCAATATCTTAACAAGACCTTTCCATTTATTTATACTGTCTCTAATTTTCTGGCAATTAAGTCCTCACCATATAGGTACTGCACATTTTGGTCAGATTTATCTCTGTATTATATATTTGATGCTATCATATGATCTTTTTCATTTTAATTTCCAATTGTTTGTTGCTAGTATATAGAAATACAATTGATTTTTGTAGCTAATCTCATGTTATCCAGTATTACAAAGCTCTTTTAGTTCTAGAAGTTGTTTTTTTAGTTGTTTTGTTTTGTTTTCTTTTTGAGGCAAAGTTTCATTCTGTAGCCCAGGCTGGCCTCAAACTCATGATTCTCTTGCCTAACCCTCCCAGTGCTAGGATTGTAGGCATGTACCATCACACCAAGCTAATATCTTGTTTTTCAGATTTCATACTATCTTTCCTGTAAATCATGTCATTTGTGAATAAAGACAATTGTACACCTAACAACAACAATAACAACATGGTAATTTTATCCTTATGTAAAGCTCACATTTACACTGTTTTTGTTCTCTATGTGGATTCCATAGGGAAAGTTTGAATACAAGGCTTAGTGGAAGGGGTCATTGATCTGAATGAAACAAGTGGATCCCAGTGTGGGATGTTATTGTTGTTAGGTGCCATCAAGTCAAGTCTGGTCTGACTCATAGTAACTCTCATAGTGTTTCCAATGGCTGATTGTTTTGGATTGCTTTAGGAGTGGATTGCCATGTCCTTCTCCCATTTTTGTGGTGCTGGGGATCAAACTGAAGTCTCAGAAAGTGCAGAGCAGCACTTTGCCAACTAAGCTAAATCTCGGCTAAACCTTGAGCTGCACCCCTAGACCCTTTTTATCTATCTTGAGACAGGGCCTTACTAAGTTGTGGAGATTGCCTCTGGCCTTGAACCTGCAACCCTCCTGCCTCCGCCTCCTGAGTTGCTTGGATTACAAGTGTACACTACTGCACCCAGACTCATCTTAATTTTGCGGAAGAATTTGTGTAGGATTGGTTTTTTATTCCATCAATGTTTGTTAGAGATCATCAGGAAGGCCATGTGGCCCACGAGTCTCCTTTCTTTATTGGTGAGGTTTTAAACTACTAATTAAATTTCTTTAATAAGTAAAGGACTATTCAGTTTATCTATTTCTTATTCAGTGAAATTTGCTAGGCCCTAGATTCAATCCCCAGCATCTGAAAAATTGGAAGAAGGACGTGGCATCCAACTCCCAAAACAATCCTGGAACAATCAGCTACTGAAAACCCTATGAATGACAGAGAAGCACTGACTTAGTGCCAGGCATGGCATAGTGTTGGGGAGTATTTCCTTCTGTTGTACATGGGGTCACTATGAGTCAGACCCAACTCAATAGCACCTAACAGCCACAACAATATTTTTCAAAGAAATTACAAAAGATGTAGCTACAGCCTTAACACAGAAAGGCTTTTAAAATCAGTTTTGCATGTCACTTTGCCTAGAAACAGAAAGAAAAGTAGATGAATTTTTTAAATCATGAAACATGGAGTGGGGGACAGAAGTCCTGGGCCATTGCTTTGCCTGTGAGCTTGGCTAAATCCAAAAAAATTGAACTGGAGTTTGTGCTTTGCTTTTGATATATCATGTTTTTTTTTTTTACCATGATGCTTTAAAAATCTGTTCCCACCAACCGAGTAGACTATTTGACTAGTTTCTATTTTCTGTATATGAGAAGTGATCAGGGCTGTTTATCCTAATTTTAGAAATTCTGGCATACATGACAAGTTGGTTTTCCTTGCTCATGCTGCAAACAAAATGAAAATTAACTTCTGAGGGAATTTACTTCTTAAAATTACAGCCATAAAATTAAGTAAAAGTAACTTTGTGTTCTTGGCAAATGAAGACAGAAGTCCTGGTCTGCTATGTGTTGGATTTTATACTTTGTATGATTTTTGTCCCTCTCCTTTTCCCCTCTAGTCATGAGGGGTAGATTTTCTATCAGCCATTCTATTTTCCTAGTTGAGAGTCCTTTTTCCTTGTCTTCGTTCCTCATCTCCTAGCAAGGTGAAATATCTTTAGCCTTAATGACATCTGTAAGCCTTAGAGACTGTCTATATCATGAGCTAAATGTCTTTATGGGAATGATCTAGATTTGTCTCCCATTCTTTCTCCTAATACTTGTTAGTGCTGGTGAACTATACCTGGACTCTCTATCTTTCTCAAATGGGCAATTGTTAAATTCCCTTTTACTACTACAAAAGACAGAAATGGCAGTATATTTGACCCTTTGGACTTAGTAACAGAAGAGACAATCTGTTATAATATTTCTGACAGGATGCAGCCTCTGTCCTGAGATCTCAACCCTCCCTATTCCTGTAGGATTTTTTCAACTGTTAGAGAACTAGACAAGTCTTCCATCCTAACATAAGTGCCCAAATGGAAACACTAAAGGAGTTTGTTTTCAACTTGGGATAATTTTCCTAAAGACATCATATAATAAATGAACAGTGAAGCTCTGGGCCAAGCCACCAAAGCCCATGAAACTCACTGTATACCTTATGTATGATAGTAGCAAGATAGGCTCACAGAATGTAGAAAAGCATGCAGACTCAACATGTATTTCACAGCTAAGGAAATAGGCTCAGTCTAACCATCAGAAATAATTTCCTATATTTTTGCTGGAAAACTCTCACCACAATTTCTCTGAAGTAGTCAAACAGGAGGTGATTAGAGAGAGCAGCAAATGTCATAACTGAACATTAAAAGTGCTATTGTTGGAAAAGAGAGAAGGCAGTATTTAAGAAAGATATGTGAATTGTATTGTGCATGAATTATATCTCAATAAAGTTGTTACCAAAAACACAAAAAGAAATGATGTGACTAGTCTTTTCCAAGAAATGGATGAGATATGAATGTTATGCCAGGAAAATGAAATAGCTGATAAGTAGACTTTTCTGACCAGAACCTGGACTGTCACAGGTGGGCTTGCAATGATAGGTTGAGCCTGACTTAGAGGGCCCTTAAATGCCGTGCTTGGATTTTCAACTTTGTAGGTAGTGAAGAGTCATCAAAGATTTTTGAGAGAAGACAGACATAATCGCATCTAAATTATAGAAAGATGTGTCTTTAGCCTTCTTCAATGACACATTAGTTATCTCCTTTATCAGGCTTCTAGTTCCTTGAACTTGAGGAATATTTTTTCCTATACTGCCTAACATAGTGCCTTTATATACAATGAATGTGCCTTAAGACTTGTCTCCAAATAGGTGAAGTGAACTTGGTATGAGCACACCTTGGTTCTAACATGATCCATTTCTAGTGTGTCCTATCTATTTAAATATCTCCTAAGTCTATTTCCTTCTCTCTATCTAACCACCATAACCCTTGTTCCAGCCACCATCTTCTCTCATATGAACCACTGCAACAATCTCTAATTACTCTCCTCACCTCACTACCACCCCTATTGTCTGTTATCTACACTGCCACTCAATATGATCATGTTCTTTGCTATGAAAATTATTCAGTGACTTTCTATTGTTCAGGATAATAACCCACCTCCAAAAAGTCAGGCAGGATGATGCACACCTGAAATCCCAGCACTTGGTAGGGTGAGGTAAGAAGATTGTGAGCTCCAGGCCAGTGTGCCAGCATAGAAAAACGTTGTCTGAAAAAAAAAAACACAAACAACCTCTCTAACATGATTGACAATACTCCACACATGAGCTGGTCCTTGCTTGCCTATACCACATCATCTTGTGTCACTCTCTCCTTTACTTTCTTCTTGCAGTCAGCCTGGCTTTCTTTCAGTTTCTCCTGTGTGCCATGCTTTTTCTAACCAAAGGGCATGTGCACATACAGTTTTCTCTGCTGGAAAAATTCTCTGCCTTGCCCCTATCCTTTGACCTAGCTGATGCTGCCTCATTCTTCACACCACACTTTCTTAGATAAACCTTCTCTAATATCACCAATGAGGCCAGGTGCCTCTGGTATGTGTTTTCATATGCTTCCATTGGTCTCCTTTTTGTTGTATAGCACAATTATTTAAAAGATTAGCACTTACTTTTCCAATGTCTATCTCCCCTATCAGAATATAAGCTCTATGAGAGCAGGGGACCAAGTCTGTTTTAATTAACAGTATACATGTACGGTGTAGTCCATGCCTGGCACAGAGTAGACATTCAGTAAATACTTGTTTAATGAAGGGATAATGCTGATGTGTTCATGGCTTAAAATTGTAAACTTTCATAGCATTTTAGTTACTGTTTTCATTGCCCTTATCAAATTATTTTTCTTTAAACATTTGTGTAAGTATCTATCCCATACAAGGATGTAAATTCCATGATGGCAGGGACTATGTTTATTGTAATAATTTATAATTTACAAATAATAAAACATGGTGATACATGCCTGTAATACCAGCACTCGGGAGGCAGAGGTAGGAGGATCGCAAGTTCAGGACCAGAGGCAGTCTGTAATTTAGCAATACCCTGTCTCAAAAAGTTAAAATATGGGCTGAGGGTGCAGCTCATTGGTACAGCCCTTGCAAAGCATGCAAGTGTGGGGCCCTGGGTTCAACCTCCAGTACCACAAAAAATAAAAATAAAACAATAAAATATACAGATTATAAATGTATAGCTTGACAAATTTAGGCAAATGTGCGTGTACTTTTAAATAATATTACCCCAAAGAAAATATAAAACATCATCCTGGAAAATACCCTTACATTCCCAATTGATTCTACCCTCAATCCCTAGGAGAAGTAACCACTACTCTGATTTGTATTAGCTTATATGCACTTTCAAATTCTAGAAGTTCCTATACGGGAATTCATATTGAATATGGTCTTGTGCTTCTGTCTTCTTTCACACAACCTAATATCTGTGAGATTCAACTATGCAGTTACATGTATCAATCCTTTCTTTTTATTGCTGATTATACAAATTTATTGCTCATTGTACAAATATATTATAGTTTGTTTATCCATTCATCTGTACATAGACATTTGTGGTTATTGTGGATAAAACCACTATGAATATTTGTGTGTAAGTGCTAAAATTTAACACAGTTCTTGGTACATAGCAGTTACTAGATAAACCTTTGTTGAGTAAATAAATGAATTAAATATTTGTAATACTAGTTATAATTGCTCTACCTTTCCCTCCTACTTTGGATTGCATATTAGAATGCAAATGAGTAAAAGTGACTCAACTGCAGAAAGAAACTGGAGCCATCTCTTAATTTTCCAAAAATGTGTCACTCCCAGAGTCTACTGGCTTCCAAAACCAAAAAGTACCTTGCAGTATTTTTACTTAGACTATAATTACTAACAATTACTTTTGACACATACCACAACTGAACTTGTCACACAACTTGTAGGATTTCCAGTTAAAATAGGGAATTCTGGATTAAATTTGAACTGTAGATCAATAATAAATAGGATTTTTAGTATATGTCCCAAATATTGCATGGAGTGTACTTATAATAATTTTGAATATACTTATACTAAAATGTTGTTTTTCCTGAAATTCAAACAACTCACCATCCTGTACTTTGATTTGCTAAATCCAGCCACTATAACTACATATGAACTGGGTCCTCTGGTCCTTAGGCCATTTCCAGACTTAAAGCTTGAGTAACTCTCACCTGCTGCCAGTTCCTAGCCTTAGGAAATGCTTTTCTTTCATAGCTTTTCAGTAATACTGGCAGAGGAAAGGGCAGCATCTATTTTAAGAACATTATAGGCAACATTTAGTTTGTCTATTTGTGTTCTGAGCATTTGTTTTGTGAATCCAAGTTCTAACTGGGCAATAATACATCGCCACAGGCCCTACTTCATTCGCACTGCTAGGGCTTTTCAAGTAAAATTCAGCATGCTTGTTCCAAATGTTGTGTATGGTGATAATGCAGGTGAGATGTTGGAGGGAAATGCCTTCCTGAGCTACTCAGCAATGTCTGGTGTCAGCTTCTTCCTTAAAATAAAGTGTGGGTGACAAGTCTCACCTGGTAGAGCGCCAGCTCCCACAGATGACTTCCTTCTCTTTTCAGAGTCTTCCATTCATAACCTCACAGGGAGCTATTCTTCAAAGGCAAAAGCACATTAAATGTGGAACAGGACCCAGCTTGCTTTAATGTGTGTGTTTGTTTAGATTTTAATATGCAGGTTTTGTTTTAGAATTGTTTAGAGTCAAATCAGATTCTCTGTACTATGAGCACAAAGTTCAGAAACCTAGGATGATGCTAAAAGGATCTGGCTTAGTGAAAAAG
>VMDO01032600.1:0-18771 GCA_007922755.1 Pedetes capensis | reverse complement strand
AGAAAAATACTATATAGTAAAAGATAGAGAAGACTTGGATGGGAAACTTAGATAGGAAGGGGGGAGGGGGGAAACATAGAGGAGGGTAAGGGGTAACCTATATGAATAATGCTTATCAAATTGCATATATGAAAATTGTCACAACGAAAATCATGTCAAAATGAATCACATTATGATGTACATTAAAAATTTCTAATAAAAAAAAAGCAATATCTACTTTCAGACCATAGTAAGACTAAGCTAAAAAAAAAAAAAAAAAAATAGTAGAAAATCTCCAAACATGTGGAGATTAAACAACATACTTCCAGATAAAACTGGAATAAAAAACTCTTGAGAAAAATTTTTAAATATTTGGAACTAATAAAAATGAAATCAAATCTTGTGAAAATTTACAAAATGCAGCAAAAGTACTGGTTAAAGGGAAAATGATGACATGTAATATTTACATCAGACAAAAAGAAGGGTCTAGAATTGATAACCTAAGCTTCTACCTTAGGAACCTAGAAAAAGAATAAATTAAATCCAGCAGAAGGAGAACAAATGAAAAAACAGAGAAGAAATCAGTGAAATTGAAAACAGAAACTCAATAGAGAAAATCATAATGTTGGAAAAAAGTTCTTTCAAAACATCAATAAAATCCTTAAGCATATAGTCAGGAAACAGGTTAAAAAGGGAGAGGACATAATGTACTAATAACAAAAATAAAGAAAGGATGTTACTACAGATTCTATGTACATTAAAATAACAATAAAGGAATACTATGAACAATTATATATCCAAACATTCGATAGCCCAAGACAAAATAGAACAATTACTGAAAAGACACAATTTATCCAAACTCACAAGGTAGAAACTCAAAACACAAAAGTTCAATGGTGAATTCAACCAGATATTTAGAAAACAAATTATATCAATTCTCTGCAATTGCTTTCAGAGGATAGAAGGAGCTAGGCATAGTGGCATGCATCTCTAATCCCAGCATTCAGGAGGCAGTGAATTTTGAGGCCAGCATGGACTACATAGTGAGACTGTCTCAAAAATAAAAACAAACCAAACAAAATGTAGGATTAAAATAAGATTTAGTACTTCCTAATTCATTCCCTGGGCTGGGATTTAGCTCACCTGGTAGAGCGCTGCGCTGCAGTCTCTGAGGTCCCAAATTCAATTCCCAGCACCACAAAAATGCGAGAAGGGCCTGGCAATCCACTCCCAAGGCAATCCCGAAACAGTCAGCTATTGAAAACCCTATGAGGGTCGCTATGAGTTGGATACCGACTCGACGGCACCTAACAACAACAACAGTAACATGGAATGTCTGCCAAGGAACACTGTCATCAATGAGTGGAGTCTCACCTAGTATTAAAGTAGCAGAGTGACCACAGACTCAGATAACATAAGGTACAAACAAAACCAGACCCTGGGAAAGTTATATATTTATATGCACTCTATCCTTGCTCTTCTTAGGGATTCACTATCCATTCACAGGAAAAATGTCTTTGATATGCTGCAGTCTGGCATGTAGAACAGCTAAATTTCAGCTTGCTGTGAGGTGGAGTTATTCCAGATAGGACTTGAAGGACTAGTCTCACCTCAGGGAGTAAAGCCATCCTGAACCAGCCAGCCTCAATCAAGGCACCATGTGATGGAGACCTTATTTGCGATCCCAGGAATACACATAGAAATCTCCTAGCTGAGGAAGGTGATCAAAATAAACTTTTCTTTTCTTTCTTTTTTTTTTCTTTTAAGCCAATCAATTTTGTTGATTTGTTACACAGCAAAGGTTGATATACCTAAGGACTTAAAATGCAACCTTTTTAACATATTGAGAAGCGGGACAAAACAGTCTCCAAACATGCCAGATACAATAAGAAAACTTAAAAATCACATGTAAAACTTTTGAAAGGTACAATAAATCTTATCTGGATTGACTTTGTTGTTGTTGTTGTTAGGTGCTGTCGAGTCGGTGTCCGACTCATAGCGACCCTCTGTACAACAGGGGAAACACTATTGTCAGTTCCTCTCTGTTCATAGGGTTTTCAATGGCAGGTTGATTTTTGGGAGGGGGTTGCCAGGTCCTTCTCCCAAGCCTACAGCTTCTGGTGTTCCCAGTCGGTCTCCCATCCAGGTACTAACCAGGCCCGACCCTGCTTAGCTTCCGAGATCTGACGGGATCGGATGCCACAGGGCTACAGCTGCAGGCTAGGATTGACTTTAGGGTAGGTGATTTAAACAAAGTAATGTCTGCAGAGGAGAAGAGTGTTTTAAGTTTTTTACATAATAACATAAATATGCTACTTATATTTGATCCTTGTACCTCATTTTATTGGGTGGAGCACAACTGTGATGCAGTCTATCCCATTTTAAATAATTTAAAATAAGCTCTTGTGCAAACTTTATGATTTTGAGGAACAGATTACTGATATTAAGTGGGAAACATTTCTTAATCTTTTCTGGTTATATAACATGCAAAAACTATCAGGATAACAAGAAATAGGTATGTTCAGGACAAGGTATTTGTGTTAGTCAGGTGGTGCCTCATTGTGACAGAGAAATCAACTGAAACAAACTTATGGGAGTAAGTATGCATTGGGGGCTTATTTTTAGAGAATTTTAGTCCATAGTGGTGGAAGTCATGGCAACTGGACAGACATGGCAGGGTCCGTGGCACAGAACCTCACATCTTGGTGATCAGAAAGCAGAAAGCAGAGACTGACTGGAACCAGGGCTCTGGGTAAAACCTCCAAAGGCCCAAGTCCAAGGAGTCACTTCCACAAGGCTAGAATCCAACCTCCCAAAGTTACCCAGCCTCCACAAACAGTATCACCAGCAGGGACCAAACATTAAAACATATGATCATTGGGGGACATTTTATATTTAAACCATAACACTCTACCTCTGACCCCCAAAGGTTCATGGCCACCTCATTATGTAAAATGCATTCAGTCCAACTTCAAGAGCCCCCAAAGAGGCACAGTGGTGCATATCTGTAATCCCAGTGGTTCGGGAAGCAGAGGCAGGAGGATTGCAAGTTCAAGACCAGAGGCAGTCTGTGTAACTTAGCAAGACCCTGTCTCAAAAAGTAAAAAAAAAAAGGGGGGGGGAGGGCTGAGGGTGCAGCCAGTGGTACAGCACTTACAAAGCATGCAAGCATGAGGCCCTGGGTTAAACCCCAGTACTGAAAAAAAAAAAAAAAGTTCCCAAAGTCTTAGCTGTCTCAACCATGCTCAAAAGTCTAAGTCAAAGGTCTCCACTAAGACTCAGGAAAAATTTAGCTGTGAGCCCTGCAAGACAAAAAACAAGCACATACTTCCAACATACTATGGCACAGAATAAACATTCCCATTCCAAAATGGAGGAATAAGGGCACAAAAAAGAAATACAGGTCCACAGCAAGACCCATATCCCACTAGACAAACAAATCCTGCAGGTCCATGTCTGGCATCTGGCACACGTGATACCATCTGGCATCTGGCATCATCTGGGCTTGCAAGGATTATGTGGCTTTGCTCCTGTGTCCCTCATTTTCGATAGCTTTCTTTCAGAGGCATTTCACAGTTCTGGCATCACCAATATCCTGAGGTCTCCATTGCTGCTTAGGCTCCATCCTCAAAACTTCATGCATCAGCCCTTCAGAGGTTTTCCACAGGGAATGTGAGCCTGGTACACACTGTCTGGCTTTCTAGGCTATGCTCTAGAATGTTTATGGCAGCCTCTGTAACCCCTTAACTCTTGCATTTTTCATGCCTGTAAAACCAGCACCACATGCATGATGCCAAGATTTGCAACCAGCTTGAGATGTAGCTTTGCCCTTTTGAACCACAGCTGAAGCAATGGTCCTTCTCCCATTTTTGCGGTGCTGGGAATCGAACCTGGTACCTCAGAGACTGCAGAGTGGCATTCTACCAACTGAGCTAAATCCCAGCCTAAGGAGGTTATGTAGGAAGGTTTTTTTATTCATAGTTACCTGACACTAAAGCCATTCTAGTAGACACACCTCTGCACCAAAGGCAACACTCTTACCTTTGACAAAGACCTTCTGTTTAAAAAGAGGCAAGAAAATGACTCTTTCCATTAATTCCAAACATTTTTTAGTAGTCCATATTTTTATGGTTTGAATATAAAATGCTCCCCAAAGGTCATGTGCTTTAATGTTCAATCCATAGCTGGTAGCACTGTCTATGGAGGCTATAAAACCTTTGGGAGGTAAGATCTAGCTTTGCAGAAGTGGCTCCCTGGGGTGGGCCCTCAGAAGTTTTTACCCAAGACCCACGGCCCAGGTTAATCCATTCTCTCCCCCACCCACTTGGCCTGCAATGCCATGAGGTTGTCTGCCACAGGTCCAACTACCTGCCTAGACATGTGCCTCACCCTGCTGGGTGAAAACGGGGGGTTGGGAGAGTGGGGAGAATGGACATGAAAGCATATGGGCAGAAGGAACCCAAAAGAGCTATTTTCCTGGTTGTGCTGGTGACTTAAATGACAGGGTTGGACCACCTTTCCCACAAGCCTCAGTACAGATCTCACAAGGAAAAAGGACATTTTGATTATTTCTGAGGGAATCCATCTTATTGCAAGGAGATCAGGATCTGATGACTGAGGACTTGTCCCTACCCACATGACAATGATATACAATTTACACTTTATTAAATCCTGGTCTGACAATCCAGCTCATTACGAATAACTAGTTTATAATTTTTTAACTTATTTAAAGGTACTGTGGTCCTAGAATCCACCCCTCATTCTATAGTTCTGCATGTTAAAGCATGAAAAATCGTGACTATTTTACATTAAATTCTCTAACACAAAATTCATATGGCAAGGGCTGGGAGTATAGCTTAGGGGTAGAGTGCTTGCCTATCATGCATAAGACCCTAGGTTTGATCCCCAGCATCACAAATTTAAAAAGAAAGAAATTCATGTGGTAACTCCCTTCAAAACCACTAAAAAGAGGATTGTTCTTGCAAAACTAATTTGTGTACCTGCACTGAATTAATCAGCTGGAAACACTGCTTAACTGTACACACTGGAATTGCAGGGTTGGTGCACTCTTATCCTTCTGCCAATTTACACTCCTAGCATCTCATTAACAACCTGAGTTATGCAGATGACACAACTCTGCTGAAAATGAAGAAGATTTAAAACATTTACTAATGGAGATCAAAATACATAGCTCTCAGTATGGATCGCAACTGAACATCAACAAAACAAAAATCCTTACAACTGGGTCAGTAAGCAACTTCACAATAAACGGAGAAATTGAGGTTGTCCATGATTTTGCTTTACTTGGCTCTACAATCAACACCTGTGAAAGCAGCAGTCAAGAAATCAAAAGATGAATTGCTTTGGGAAAAGCTGTGGCAAATATCTCTTTAGAGTACTGAAAAGATGTCAGACTGAAGACGGAAGTGCACCTGACTCATGCCATGGTATTTTCAGTCACATCGTACGATTGTGAAAGCTGGACATTGAATAAGGGAGGCAGGAGAAGAACTGATGCTTTTGCATAATGGTTCTGGAGATGAATATTGAATATACCATGGACTGCCAAAAGAACCAACAGATCTGTCCTAGAAGAAGTATAACCAGAGTGCTCCTTGGAAGCTAGACTGTGTCTTACATATTTCAGACATGTAGTCAGGAGAGACCAGACCCTGGAGAAAAACATCATGTTCGGGAGACTGGCAAGTCAAAAACAAAAACAAAAACAAAAACAAAAAAAGGAAAATACTCAACTAGATGGATTGACAATGTCTGCAACAATGGGCTTAAACATAAATAAGATCATATGCCTGGCACAGAATCAGGAAGTGTTTCAATCTGCTGTACATAGGGTCACTACGAGTTGGACTTGACTCGACAGCACCTAACAACAATAGCATCTGATAATTATTTGCCCTGACTCCCATGTTCCATCTACCTACCCATCCACATCTCAAATCTTTTATTTACTTTTATTTGTTTTTTTTTTTTTTTTTGAGACAGTTCTTGCCTAAGTAGCCAAGGCTGGCCTTGAAATCACTATGTAGATGAGGCTTGTTTTGAACTTGCAATCCTCCTGCCTCAGCCTCTTTAGTAGCTGGGATTACAGGTGCATACCACCATGCCCAGCTCCTATTTCTTAAATCTTTCATTGTTTTTCATGAGATTAACCTTAATTTTGTCTCCCCCAATCTGCCACAAGTCAAACAAGAAATACCAAACAGGTTCTTGAAGCAACCACTACCACTGCTGTTTATCTTCAGGAAAATTCCTCACTTGAGTTATCCAGGTTGATGTGAGCTTGAGTGTGGGATGAAAAGAGGGTGTAGTCTGAAGGGTGGGTAAACGACAGGCATGAGTGCCTTGGCTCTTGCCAAGGACTAATTCTTGGTTTTCTCCTTTTCCAGTGCATGCCTTTAGAATCTCTGTGCCTTCTCTGATTCTACAGTTGTCTCTTATTACCTGTGTTATACAGATCCAGGAACTCAGCCTTGATCATCCCAGAACACTCTTGCCTCAGACTTTGGAAACTACTCCTTCCTTTCCTCAAACCATGGGAATCCAGGTCTCAAGTAGGACAGCACCTGACTTGCAGGTGAGAGGCACTGTGTTCAATCCCTAGCACCAAAATAAAAAACATCTATCTTATGAATGAAGTGTTGACAGATTCTAAAATCAAAAATAAAGCCAATTAAAATGTTTTAAGAAAGAATGTAGAGGACATTTAGCTGGTATTGGCTGTAGAAATTATTGCTTGCTTGGTGTGGGAAAAGCCCTACATATCTAGAGTCAGAAATGATCTGTATTGTTAGAGTTTAGAAGCAAAAACCAAGTCTGAGTTGGGTTTTCCTTCTATATCCTCAGATTTAGACAATAATGATAAGGAAAAAAGTCTGCACATGTTGCATACACATGCAATTTTTTCAAATATTTCCCATCCATGGTTGGTCGAATCCACAGATATGGAACACTTAGATATGAACGGCAGACAGTAGGTAATTTTTTAAACAATATTACTGATAGTTCATACTGTAAAAGCTGTCCTATTAATCAGAAATTTAAAATTAATAACCATTTAAAATTGACATTAGGTCATGAGAAGCAGGCAAATGACAATTCTCTCAATCAAAAACAAGATAAAGTATATTTTTTAAATATTGTTAATGGAAGCCAGACATGGTGGCACACAGCTGTAATCCCAGCACTCATGAAGATGAGGCAGGAGGATCAGGAGTTGAAGGTCAGCATAAGCTACATAGTAAGATCCTCTCTCAAAAAAAAAATGAAATTAGAATATTGCCAATGGAAAAAAATAGCAAAAGTGCATAGAATTAGGAATTCTTTAGAAAATAGGAAATATTTAAGAAAATTTAAATGTCAAATAAGAGAAACCTATTGCATCAAACTGGCACCCAAGAGGTGATAGCTGATTTCCTAGTAAATATATATATTAACAAAATGGATCCTGAAATATAAACAGATCATTTATATAAAAGGTTGGAATGATACTTAACAATCTCTTACTAGAAAAGACCCCAAGATACATAGGTTCACAGATTATAAGTGTTTACTTTTTGTTGTTGTTGGGACCCATTGAATTGGATCCAATTAATAGTATAAAACAATGAAACACTACCCAACACTGTGCCATACATAGTCTTCTTACATGAGTCCATTTTTGCAGCCACTATGTTTCTTCTCATTTAGTCATGCCACATCAGCAAAAGCAGGTCCCAGGGGCTTTATTCCATTCCCATCATTGAGGTTGACTCTACTCTGAGGAGGCAGCTCTTTCCCAGTCATTTCTTGAATGCCTTCCAATGTCGGGGGCTCATTTTCCTGCACTATATTTGACAGTGCTTCTTTGCTATTCATAGGGTTTTCAATGACTAAGTGTTTCAGGAGTGGGCTGCTGGGTCCTTCTCCCTAGTCTATCTTAGTCTAGAAACTCAGCTGAAACCTATCCACCCTGGGCAGCCCTGCTGGTATCTGAGATACCTGTGGCATACCTTTCAGCATCACAACAACATGCAAGGCCCACAGCACAAGCTGACAGACACATGGGGGAGTGTGTTCTTACCTTTAACAAATTCTAATTTTATTTAAAGTGGTCAAGGCCTATAAAAAATGGGAGTGGCTTTCTTCAATTTTATGATATATCAAAACTTAAGACATTAAATATAATTTATCTAATGTAAACTCTGAGGTCCCAGGTTGATTCCCAGCACTGCAAAAATGGGAGAAGGAAGTGGCAATCCATTCCCAAAGCAATCGCAAAACAATCAGCCATTGAAAACCCTACAAGAGTCACCATGATTTGGACACAACTCAACAGCACCTAACAATAACAATGTGGAATATCAATGTTTGTAAAACAGACATTAGCTTATGTACCATTATAAATATACTGCAATTAAACTGTGACTTTCTCAAGAAAATAAAAAGGAATGTTGTCAATGAGTTCACTACCATTAAACCCACAGCATAACAGCTGCACGTAGGTGTGGGTGCCTGTAGGCAACTGGGAAGTCTGAGGCAGCAAAGCATGAATGCAAGACCAACCTGGACAACATAGTGAAAATCATCTCAAAAAAAAAAAAAAAAAAAAAAAAAAAAAAAAAAAAAAAAAAAAAAAAAAAAAAAAAAAAAAAAAAAAAAAAAAAAAAAAAAAAAAAAAAAAAAAAAAGAAAACAAGAAAGAAAGCCATAAAATAAATTGTTAATAACTTCTGGCTTTGATGTAAATAATATATTGAAACAAGTTACAATTTTAAAGTCTACTTTTCAATTTTTCATTGTTTCAACTTGTTTAACACAAAAGAAAAATGAACCATTAAAAAATTAGTAAAATCACTGAATTTCTCAAACGGACAAAGGCAATTCAATGGAAAAAGGAAAACATGTTCCACAAATGGTGTTTAGACACTTGCAAGCCATACAGATAAAAATGAACGTATAAACTTTACAGCTTACATAAAAATTCATTTAAATAGTCCACAAATTTAAAGTGCAGAACTGTAAGAGAGCTACAGAAACAGACAAAATCAATGACCAAATGTTTGGTGGTTTTTATATACAACATCAAATCCAATCCACAAAAGGAAAAAACTTTATTAAAAATACCTACTCTGAAGCTGGGCATAGTGGTGCACATCTGTAATCCTAGTACTCAGGAGGCTGAGGCAGGAGGATCAATGCAAGTTCAAGACCAACCAGGTCTACACAGCAAGTTCCAGGCCAGCCTGGGCCACACAGTAAGACCCTGTCTCAAAGAAAAACAAAAACCCTATTCTGTGAAAGACTAGGACAAATAATTTGAGAAAAATATATCTGAAAGATTACTTTTATGCAAAGTATAGTTAAAAACTCTAAGCTGGGTATGGGGGCACTTGCCTATAATCCCAACACTCAGAAGGTTGAGGCAGGAGGATCACAGGTTTGAGGCTAGCCTGGGCTACATTTTGAGACTCTGTCTTAACCAGAACAAAAAAATATGCTTAACATCACTTGTCATGAGGGAATAGTAAATTACTACAATAGCACTTTACACCAATTAAAATGGTTAAAATCTTTATTATTTTTGTGGGGCTGGTTTTGATCTTCTTTGTTTTTTGTTTGCAGTACTGGTATCAAATCCAGGGCCTCAAGCATGCGCTCTACCACTAAGCTATGCCCCAGCCCTAAAATCTTTTAAAAAGGCAGTATCAACCAGGAGTGGAACATACCTGTATTTCCAGCAATTCGGGAGGTTGAGGCAGGAAGATCACAAGTTTGAGGACAGAGGCAGTCTACGTCACTCAGCAAGACTGTGTCAAAATTTTTAAAAAGAAGAAAAAAGGGCTGGTGGTGCAGCTCAGTGATGCAGTACTTAACCAGCATGTCCAAGGATCTGGGTAAAACCCCCATGTACTGTAAGAAATAAAATAAAATAAAATACAGGGCTGAGGTTCAGTGGGAGAATGTTTACATACCATAAGCAAGGCCCTAGGGTCAATTCCCAGTACAGAAAAAATAAGAATGGAAAGAAAAGGAAAAGAAAAGATAGGGAAGGGAAAAGGAAAAGGGAAGGGGAAGGGAAAGGGGAAGGGAAAGGATGAAATTGAGAAACGAAAGAAAATATGTTGCTGTGAAAATTTACGTACCAATAAAAACCAGCCTGGCCCTGCGACTGTAATCCCAGTGACTCAAGAGGTGAAGGGAAGAGGATCACAAGTTCAAGGCCAAAGGCAGTCTATATAACCTAGCAAGACCTTGTCTCAAGATAAAGGGGCTGGGGGTACAGCTCAGTGGAGGAGCACTTGCAAAGTATGTGAGGCCCTACGTTCAACCCCCAAGTACTATTTAAACAAAAAACAAAACATACCTGCAGTTATGTAAAGGTTCCTTCATAATGGACAAATACTTTAATGAATCAGTATGACCTTCAGTACAGAACTAAGTAATCAAACTGGGATATTTCCATGCTGACTATGCAATGGGATACTAGTTGAGTAGAAAACAGGTTAAATTACTAACCCATGTAGAGATGAGTGACGTTTACATGCTTTTTGAATGCAAGAAGCTTGTCTGAAGACACTATGCACTGTATGACTCCATTTAATGAGGTTCTGGAAATGGGAAAACTACACAGATGGTAAACATATCAGTGGTTGAAAGGAATTTGTAGTGGTCAGGAAGTGAATAGGGAATACAGAAATGAAAGGATGTACAAATGGGCAGTACCCATACTATTTTGATTTTTTAAAAACTGACACCATAAGGGAGGCATGCTGGTGCACATCTGTAATCCCAGCACTTGGGAGGCTGAGGCAGGAGGATCACAAGTACAAGGCCAGCTTGGGCTGTATAGTGACTTCCAGGTCAGCCTAGATTATACAGTGAGACCCTGTCTCAAAATCAAAACACAAACAAAAGAATCAGAGATCAATTACTTTATTATCATCAAAACTGGATCTTTTCATTTTGAGAGAAAACAAAGAACTTCAAGTAAAGAGCCTGGTCGAGTGATTCACAAGGTCCTCACCAAACTCTAGCCAGTAGCTAAACTTCAGGCAACCAGCAGCCTGCCCCAAGTCCTAAAGCTCCTCAAAGAAACCTCACTCAAATACCCTCACCAAAAGGTAAAGACAGAAGGCAAAGCAGCAACTTCAAACTGACACCTCCATCCTCTAAGGGTATGCATTTTCCCCCATTCTTCTTCCCTCCTTTCCCACACATTTCTGTCCTTTGCAGGCTACAGCTTGATGCAAGAAAGGGCATCATCCTAGATGTACTTATACACAACCTTTGAGGGCACAGTTTGGAGGTGGAGTCGCACAGGACACTTGTAAAAGTGGGACAGCAAAGTTTCACTGTAGCCCACGAGGAAGTAGAATTTGTGAGCTGGCAGCTGCCTCAGGACCAGGGCACAGATCTCCACTTGGTTGGCCCGGCGCTTCAGGACCACCTGGTCAGCCAAGCAGCCTGGGAAGGTGCCCAGCATGAATTTGCGAAGGAAAACATCCTCCACTGTTCGTTCTGCAGCATGGTCCTCCCCATCCAGGTTACCTGAAGAGAAGGCACCATAGAAGAGTCAGCCCTGTTACCCAGGGAGCTGCCAACACTCCAGAGCTAGCATACAAGAGGACTGAGCACTTGACTCCACTCCTTGTCCCCAGCCTCTTCCCTTTTCTTCTACTAATGGAATGAGAATGACAGTTCCATCAATTCTCAAACCAATCCTGTGAAGCAAATACCACCATCACCCTCATTTTACACAAGGGAAGACTGAGGCCTGAACCAGGGAACAAATTCAGGGAACATCTCCACATCTAGCCCTTTTCCCAGTTTGCCTTATAGAAGCTCGAGTCCTGCCATGGGCCAGACAGATGAGTAGCTACTTCTGAAATTAGGGACCCTGGTTTTTAAGGAATCAGGGCAACTACTTCCACCAGTGGATTTTCAGTGTGACCCCCAGATGCCTGTAGCCATTACAGCATGTTTTCAGAGTCTCTCCACCCATACCCACATCTCAGAATGAAAACATGAAGGGAAGGGTTGGAGAAACCAGGTGTTTTTGTTGTTGGTGGTGGTGGTGGTGGTGTTAAGGCCAGGGATAGAATCCAAGAATGTATATTTTAAATAAGCTCGCTAGATGCACCCAAACACCCAAGTGGAGAACTTGCACACTGAACATAGTAGTTTTCAGTAGTTCATAGTAGTTATGTTCTACAACGAGCCTGCAGCCATACCACCCTGGTGTTCGATCTTGTCAGAGCTCAGAAGCTAAGCAGGGTCAGGCCTGGTTAGTCCTTGGATAGGAGATCACCTGGGAATACTGGGTGCTGTAAGTTTGGGAGAAGGACCTGGCAGCCCACTCTAGAAACAATCAGCCATTGAAAAGCCTATGAATAGCAGAGAAGCACTGACAAAGTGCCTGGCATGGCACAGAGTCAGGTAGTGTTTCATCTGTTGTACACAGGGTCACTATGAGTTGGACCTGACTTAACAGCACCCAACAACAGTAACACTCTATAATGTCACTGCAAACACTGAGCTAGTGAATTCAGAACCACTGCTATTAGGGAGACTACAGGGTTAGGTTTGTACAAGGCCCTAGTCATAATATTTTCACCTACAGGCCAATACATAACCTAGTTTCATGTACCCTTCTGTTTAAAGACACTTCAATGTATATGAATGACTCATTAATTAATATTGAGCTCTCAGCTAACAGGACTGTAACTCAGCCCTGAACGAAGCTTATCTAATAGACATTTTCTCCATAAAGCATATCACAGCTTTCTCATACTCAGGAACAGGACACAGCACTTCAGAGAAACTTTAAACAGCCAAATCCCCACAAAAGGCACAATAACTTCAAAAATGTAGTGCCAGGCTATGAAAAAGGCATTTTTTTATAATATGAAAGCTTGTTTTGCTGGGCATGGTGGTGCTCACCTGTAACCCTAGTGACTCAGGAGGCAGAGGCAGAAGAATCACAGGTACAAGGCCAGAGGCAGCCTGCACAACTTAGTGAGACCCTGTCACAACCTAAAAAATTTTAAAACAGGGCTAGAGGTGTTGCTCAGTGGCAGACCACTTACAAAGCATACGCAAGGCTCCAGGTTCAGCACCCTAGTGTACACACACACACACACACACACACACACACACAAAGAAAGCTTACTCTACCTTGGCTGGGCACAAGCATCTCCGTTAAGTACCCTGAAAGTGCCAGAATACTGACTCTGAGGTTACAAATAAATTCCAGTGAGCGTAAGAATACGCAAGGGTTGAGGGTTCAATCTCCAGCCCTGTGGTGGTGGTGTGAGGAAGCTGCATAGTGGCAAATGCCTGTAATCTCAGCACTGGAGATCACTAGTTTGAGGTCAGCCTGGGCTACACAGTGAGACCATGTCTCAAAAAAAATAAAATAAAATAGCAAAACCCGCAAATATCGAATCTATGACTGAGGATTGGCTGCACACATCTACAAAGAAAGATGTGTGCTTCAATGGACTACTCATTTCCCACACCATCCCCAGTACTGGGGGGAATTGAACCCAGGGCCTCCGGCATGCTAGGCAAGTGCTCTATCACCGAACTGCACCTCCAGCCCATTTTTAATTTTTTTTATCTTGAGCCCCGGTCTAAGTTACACAAGCTGCCTCTGGCCTCCTACTTGCGGTCCTCCTTGCCTCCACCTCCCGAGTAGCTGGGGTTACAGGTGCCTAGGTGCCACAGCACCTGGCTGGAATACCGGATTATTCAGAGCACATTTTCCAGGTTATGGGACTCTCTGCGGGCTTCACTCTCTTCAGTTCACTCCCCTCGTTGCTTCTGAGCTTCTCTGCATCCCCATAAATTGTAGGTGACTGAGAGCAAAGCAGAATCTTGCCGGTAGACATGAAATAATTTCTGTTCAGCGGAGGCTTAGTTGAGTACCTGGGCGCCACGGAGAGCTCTACATTCACCCTCCAACGCACTTCACCGCCCCGGCCTACATCTGCTCGGTTTTCCGTGCCTCCTTTGAACTCACGGCACAAAGTTCTGACCCCGGCCCAGGAGCCCGAGCTCGTCCTTCGGGAGGGCGGGGACGCGTGGCCACTCACCTGTGTGCGCCGACAGCCAGCCCTTGCGGTGGGCGACGTGGTGCGGGGCGTGCGCCTCCTCGTAGCTCACCGGCTTGTCCCCCTTGCCCACGCGCACTCTGGCCGCCCGGTTCTAGAAGCAAAGGGGCGACGCGGCTGTCACGCGGCTGCCACGTGGGCCTGCCCGCCGCCCGCCGTCCGCCCGGCACTCACCTTGGCGCAGGCTGCGGACGTGTGCAGGACGCGGGGCGCCCACCGCAGCGCCGGGCTCCAGGGGATCACCTGAGGGTAGAGGGGGCGTGAGCCGGGTCCCGCGCCGCGCCCGCCCTCGCCCGCGCAGCCCACTCACCCGCGGCCCCACCGCCCGCGCGCACGCGGAAGCCGCCATCTCGGCCGGCGGGACGGGGCGGGCACTGCGCCCTCCGCCTTCACGGGCCAAAGCCGGAGCCGCCGAGGCGCTGCGAACCCGGAAATGGGGAACGCAGCTTCCGCCCGAAGAGCCTCGGGCCGGAAGTGCGAAACGGAGCTTCCGCCCGGAGAGCGGCGCCTGGAGAGGTGAGGGCTCCGGGAGTGGGAGCCCGGGAGCAGCTGGCGGCGCCCCGGCAGGGCGGGGGCTCCCTGGGGCCTCGTGCTGTGCGGCTCTGTTCTGTTATTTCCCCCAGGTCTCCAGAAAATCTTTAGGAAGGGTGGGGTGCTGGGGGTGTAGCTCGGTGGTAGAGCCTGGCCCCTGGGAAAAGAAATTTTAAGCAGCTGGAAAACTCAGGGTTTGTAATAATCAAGCCAGAGTGGTGCCAATGTAAGTCGTATCTAGAAATTATTGTCAGAGGAGGAAAACAGCCACGCTGGATTGTGTATTTTAGAACTCACGACGGTAAGCGAAAGCACTGGGGTTGGCGTCAGACTCGTGTATCACAACTTTGGTACGGTTCAGCCTCAGTTCCGTAGAGTGGAGTTTAATCTAGCATCTGAACAACCCAGATCTAAATTCTAGACCCATTTCGTACCTGTGTAATGTGGGAACCTGAGCCCAGTTTCCCTCATCTGTAAAATGGAGAAAATAATAGTTGTTGTGGGTTCAAGGGTGTAAGTGTTACTGTGCATGCTTAGCATGTGTAAAGCCTTGGGTTCAATCCCCAGCACCACCAAAAAGAAAAAGGTTGTAAAAATTACACTGTAGCTGGGCATAGTGGCACATGCCTGTAATCCTAGCGACTCAGGAGACTGAGGCAAGAGTATTACAAATTTGAGGCCAGAGGCAGCCTACACAACTTAATGAGACTCTATCTTAAAAATTAAGAAAAGGGCTGAAGGTGCAGCTAAATGGTAGAGCATTTACCTGGCCCTAGGTTCAATCCCTATTACCATTTTTAAAATTTACATTGTAAAGTGCCAGGAAAGGGAGGAATTGGTCTGTTCGTTTGTTTAAAGAGTTCCTGTAATCCCAGGAATTTAGGAAGCTGAGGTAGGAGAGTCAAAAGTTTTAGGTCAGAATCCGACTGTGCAATTTAGCAAGATTTTCTTTTCTTTCTTTCTTTTTTTTTTTTTTTCCAGTACTGGAGGTTGAACCCAGGGCCTCGCGCCTGCATGCTTTGCAAGTGGTGGACCACTGAGCTGCGCCCCCAGCCCACTTTTTTTTTTTTTTTTTTTTTCACTTTTTTAGACAGGGACTCACTAAATTACGCATACTGCCTCTCGTCTCGAACTTGTGATCCTCCCGCCTCCGCCTCCCAAGCCGCTGGGATTTCAGGGGTGCACCGTGTGCCCGGCGCAAGACCTTCTCTTGAGGCAAGAAAGAAAGATAGGGAAAATTTGGGGACATGGAAAGGGAAAGAGCTTTCACCCCAGGATCTGGTGTGGATCTCACTAGCTAAGAATCCAGAGCTTTGACACAACTACCTAGAAAATTGCTGTGAGGACTGCCTGCATAGAGATGTTATTTTTGAGAGGTAGTTGAAATAATGAAAATGTTAAAATAGCAATAAGCAATGCTTAGGGTCAAAATACATGAAACCCCTGGGTATAACCTAATCTCACAAATGGGATTAGGGGCCATATTTATGCCCAGACAACTCCCTTATTACACCTTTCTGTAAGCCCACCTTAGTGACAACTCCCTAGACCCACTTTGAAAAGCCAAGTGTATATATGTGCATTGTAAAGCCCAATGCTTTACACATTGCTTTACACATCTCAAGATGCCTGTGTTTATGTCTTGAATGTGTACTATTAAACTATCTTTGTCTCACTCTCTGACTCATCCTGAGGTTCTTTTCTATGATGAAGCCAAGGACCTAGTTTAACCTGAGTAGAGGTTCCAACTAGGGGAACTCTTCGACTTAGGCAGCAACGCTGAGCTCCATCTCTCTGCTGTACCACTGGTGACACTCAAAAATAAAAAAGGGGCTGGGGCACAGCTTGGTGGTAGAGTGCTTACCTAGCATCTGAAATGCCCTAGGTTCAATGCCCAACACTACAAAAAAAGGAAGGGGGAAGAAAGAACAGATCTTTGGACTCAGTCCTATGTAGCCCGGGCAAGCCTTGAGCTTGTGCTGGGTCCTGAATCATAAAGGCAAAGGAGACAGAATAAACATCTAGTGGGCCCAGGTGGAGGTGGCAACAAGAGACGGTGCTTGGGAATATTTTTATTTTTATTTTTATTTATTTATTTATTTATTTATTTCATTTTTTTGAGACAAACTCAGACTTGCCTGGAACTCACTATGTAGACCACGCTGCTTGATCCTCCTGCCTCAGCTTCCCAACTGCTGGGATTACAGGTGTGTGCCACCTAGCCCAGCTTTGTGCTGGGGAGTTTTAAGTTTCCCCTCCAGGCAGTGGGCAATAGCACAAATTCATGCTTTTCTCTATTCAAGCCACTTCATTTTAAGCCTGAGATGTCTCCCAGAAAGGGGAACTGACCTAGATTTTGCCAAACATCACAATGACCATTTCAGTGGCAACATTCCCATGGTTAAAATACCCCATTACTTACCCATTGTTTATATCATACCATACTTCATTGCAAAAAAATTTAGCTGGCGCCTTGATTGGGGAAAAGAGTCATGTGGGCACACTTGCATGATTAAAATAACTGAAATGATAGTTTTTATGCATTAGTATGAACCGTTAAATTACCTGTGGAAATATTTTATTTTTATTGTTTGGCTTTACTTTTTTTTATTACCAGTGGATTTTATTTATTTATTTATTTGACAAGGTCTCACTGTGTGGCTCAGGCTGACTTGGAACTTGGTATATAGACCAGGCTGGCCTTGAACCCACATCAATCCTCCTGCCCCAACCTCCTGAGTGCTGGGATTATAGGTGTGTGCCACCATACCCAGATGTACTAGTGGAAAATTTTAATGGGTTCCTCTTTTCAAATCCAAGATTTGACTTGTGGATGTTTTGATGCACTCTGCTTTGCCCACCCAGCCCACTAAGGAGGCAGTATTTCCAGGCTTTACAGATCAGAATATGGAGGCTCCAGACTGAAGAATGGTTACAAAACTAGCAAGTAGGAACAGGATTTCTTGTTTCAGAGCATATGTTCCTTCTATATCTACGGTTCCACCGCACCACTTTGTGGGGTGAGTGTTCAGAGACCCATTAGGATAGGGAGAATGGCCCGAGTCTCTGTGCCTTGGTGCAGACTCCCAACTGGCCCTTTGGATGCCTGGTATGGAGCAGCCCCATGTGAATGGTCCACTGCCCCTTCCAAGCGCCATGCAGAGCAGGGGATATGTGCTGCTCTTGGCTACAAGCCCTTCCTCTCCAGGTGACAACCAGGAGCCAGAAGTTGTTTGGTGCTCTTAGAACAGTAAGTCTAGAGTTTCATTCTGCGCCCTCTGAGGCCCTGGGTTCAATCCCCAGCAGTGCAAAAATGAGAGGACCTGACAGCCCACTCCCAAAACAATCAGCCATGGAAAACCCTGTGAACAGCAGAGAAGCACTGACATAGTGCTGGGCATGGCACAGTGTTGAGGAGTGTTTCATTCTGTTATACATAGAGTCAGACCCTACTCAAGGGCACTTAACACCACCACCATGTGCCATGTCCTGTGACAAGCTCTTTACGAACATCTTGAGGCTGGGGTTTAGCTCAGTTGGTAGAGTGCTTGCTGTGCACACTCTGAGGCCCAGGGTTGGATCCCTAGGATTGCAAAAATGGGGGAAATCCATTCCTGAAACAATTAGCCATCAAAAATCCTATGACTAGTAGAGAAGTACTGACATACTGCCAGGCACAGCACTGTGTTGGGGAGTGTTTCATTCTGTTGTACATAGGGTCACTATGAGTTGGACCCTATTCCACGGCACCAAACAACAACAACAACATATCTCAAAGGGCTGTGACCAGGCACCATCTTGAGAGGGAATCTATTTTCTGAGTCTGAGTTGCTGTAGGGCCTGAAAACAAGGAACAATCACAGATCAGGGAGCCTGGAGATAACCTGCCATAAACCCAGGGTAAGACAGCTGCAGCAGGCAGACACAGAAAATGGGAAGGATTACACCAACCTGTCGGGAGCCATAGGCCCGACATGAGCTAAGGCAATGCCTGCATAAATGGCTATGTGACAGACTGACCATAACAGAGAGCTCTGCTACCTGTGGAGTAAGAAATCAGCACATCAAGAGGCCTTGGTTCCCTCATTGTCTCTTTAGGATTACTCTGTTTTTGCAATGCTAACTAAGTTGATTGTTAACTTTTTGACTGA
>VMDO01032599.1:0-18829 GCA_007922755.1 Pedetes capensis | reverse complement strand
ACCAAAGGTGTCTTCTGTTTTCCCCACTGGGAATGAGTTGGAGAGGGAAGCCATGATTTAATCCTTAGTCTTCAGCATATGGAGAGGGCAGAAATATTAGAGCTTGTAAAAATGGGCTGCCTTATATAAATCATCTTTCCTTCTTGTTGTGTTGTTGTTAGGTGCCATGGAGCCATGTCCGACTCATAGCGACCCTCATAGGGTTTTCAGTGGCTGATTGTTTCAGGATTGCCTCAGGAGTGGATTGCCACATCCTTGTCCCATTTTTGGGATGCTGGGAATCAAACCCAGGACCTTAGAGACTGCAAAGCTGCACTCTACCAACTGAACTAAATCCCAGCCCTTTCCTTCTTAGGCACCGTTTATTTTATAAGCACAAAATTATATCCCATATTTAAGCTGTGTTAGAGAGAATTGTTATGACAATAGTACTTTTCTGAGTGATATGCTTTGCTGTTGATTGCTTATAATTTCCCTATATTGTTACCCTGTTAGAGGGGACTTATTTTAATTGAATTATTAAAGAATAGAACTTAAAAATTTTCCCCGTGAAGCCCATCTACATCTATTTAAGAAATATCTGCTTATAAATAAAAAATTACCATTTACTAAATACTATAAGCTAAATATTTTACTTGATTCTTATAACAATTCTGCCTGGTAATGGAATTCCCAGACTGCAGCTGTACCACAGTGACATCTGATCCCATCAGATCTTAGAAGCTAAGCAGGGTCAGGCCTGGTTAGTACTTGGATGAGAGACCACCTGGGGACACCAGGTGCTGTAGGTTGATAGAAGGACCCAGCAACCCACTTCCAAAAAACAATCAGCCATTGAAAACCCTACGAATAGTAGAGAAGCAGTAATAATACTGTTTCATCTGTTGTATGTGTAGTTGCTTTAAGTCAGACACTGACTCAATGGCACCCAACAACAACAACAATAATGGAATTCCCATTTTATAGATAACTAAACTGAGACCTACAAAGAGTGAGATGTGTGCTCACAGTGCTTGCAGTGTCTCTCACAAGGGGTACTTCATCATTTTCTCATTGCTACTGTAATACATTACCACAGGCTTAGGGTTTATTACAACACAAACATTGTGTTGCAGTTCTGCTGGTCAGAGGTGCCAAAGGAGGGTGAGGAGAGAAAATCATGGTATGGGTGGGATTGGTTCCTTCTGAAGGCTCCAGGAAAGATTTGTTCCTTGCCTCCTCCAGCATCTAGAGGCTAATTTTTCTTGACTCATGGCCATATCACTTCAGTCACTGTTGTCACCACAAGGTCCACTTCTCTCTGTATTAAAGTCCACATCTCCCTCTGTCTTATAAGCACCTTTATGATCACTCTGGGTCCACTTGGAAAATCTTGGGATACTCTTCCCACCTCAAGATCCTAATCGTATCTTCAAGGTCTCTTTAATCACAAAAGTTAATGTGGTCACAGGCTCTGGAGGTCAGCATGTGAATACTTCTAGGGCCCATCATTCAGCCTACCATAAGCACTAGTGATATTTTTGATGAGATAATCATTCACTGTGGGAGACTGTCTTGTACACTGAGGGACTAAACATCTCTAGAGCCCACTCTTCAAATGCCGGTGGGACTCTCTCGCCTTACTTCAACAATTGTGACAATGCAGAATACACCCCTGTTTCCAAATGCCCCTTCCCAGGGACATGGTAGTGCTGTAGTCAACTGATTAAGTGGTTGAGCTAGGACTTAACCTAGGTCATTTGTCAGCAATGCTGTATCGGCATTCCATCTCAAGAGTGATATGGGAAACTGCACTAAAGACACGTAGCATTTTGTGAGAGCAAAGGTGTGTTCCTCCCCCACCAGCCCTGGGGAATGAGTTGAAAAGAGCAGACATGATTTCATCTGCAGTCTTCAGATTGATGCCGAAAGCCCTTTCCACTGTCCTCTACTAGGTCATTACTTGTGTTTTTCTACACTCATGTTGCCATGATAATAAGATTATTGTGATCATTTGTGTTACACACTTTAACATCACTTAATCCATGTGTTCTGAAAGAACAGTTAAGTCAGCTGGTTAGAGTTTTATATCCGCTTTCTTTCCCTTTCCACAGAATGCCTTCTATACCAATGATTAGCATTTGTTTCTTGGTTTCTAAGAGAAAGGAGTCTAGCTGATTCGCTTAAAATCAAAATGTTTCTTCTGTATGAAATTCACTATGACCATATGAATTTCTCTGTTTTTCTAAGATCCTAGAAAAATTATTGGCTAGTGCTGCTTCCACCCTCCCATACTCCAGAAACTTATTTTTTGTACCATGTCTCAATCTGGGCACAGATGTCCTGATTACCAAGATACCTAGTGTAGGGACCTCAAAGATGTGAATTCTAAGCAGGTAGTTATGCAAGGAAATCAATTAATACTTCACAAAATGTCAACATGCCAGTGGAAATTGTCTTGATGAGTATCAATTTAAAGTTTCTCTGAATGAAATGATGACAGTGAGTGGACCAACATAGTGAAATAAGTTTTAGGGCTTTCCCAAACTGGCAGAAATTATGAAGAAAATTCCCATTACAAACTATTGCCAGCCTTTCAGATTAAGGAATGATTCATATTGCTTGATATTTTTTATTCTAATTTTACCTCAGATAATTTAGATTAACATAAAGTCACAATTGGCTTAGAAACAAAACTGTAGGTATAAACTAAGATAAACTATGGCTGGATGTTTGAAGAAATCTAACCACAGATGGAAACAAATTACATCTGGCTAGTAAGATGAAAGGGGCTAGGATTTAGCTTAGTTGGTAGAGCGCTGCTTTGCAGTCTCTGAAGTCCCGAGTTCGATTCCCAGCACCACAAAAATGGGAGAAGGATGTAGCAATCCACTCCTGAGGCAATCCTGAAAGAATCAGCCATTGAGTCAGATAGGACTCAAGGGCACCTAACAACAACAACAACAACAACAACAACAACAACAGTAAGATGAAGTGTACTGGCATTAGGCAGCTTGTTATTAAATTGGTAAAAACTTTGGTGTTTTGAGAGGTTCAAAGAAAAGCAGGGATTATATGTAGTTCTGGACTTTATCTGAACCTGTACAGCTTTTATCACATGTGCATGACTTAAATTTTTCTCTTCTATAGGTTATTATTTGGCTGTTTACCTACCTGGACATTTCTTTCATTTACTTAACATTCAGCATCCAGACTTGATCTGCCACAGTCTCTTTCTGACAGGTATAGCTGTAGCTCTTCTCTCATTGATATGACTATTTGGGTTTGTTTTAAATTTAGGTGTGAGGAGGTTTTTTTATTTGCTGATCTGGATTTATTTTTATTTTTTCCCCAGAAAACAACAAAATGATTGATATGCTACCTCATAGTCCTTTACAGTCACTTTCAGAGTCTCTGGTACTGGATTGGTGTTCTGGAAAGCTCTATAGAGCTTTCCTTGACCAGTTGTGTTTATTGCAGTTCCTATGGAACACCCGCCTGGACTGTGAGAAGATGGCCACATTGCACTGTGTGCTCTCCTGTGGCCAAGACCGACGTTTCCTGGAAGACCAGGTGAGAATATAGCTCACTTTTAAATGCTAGCAAATAGACAACACCAACTGTTTTTATTTAGTGGTTGACAATGGTCAGAAGTTATTTTTACTTGTTTATTGTTGTTAGGTGCCGTCAGTGGTGTTTTTACTTGGTAACAATTAAATGTGGATTATAGCCTCTGTCTTAAACATATTCCCTGGTGTTGCTTTTTTGTTGATATCTATTAGACCTCAGACTGTGAGGATATGTCTGTTTTGTTGTTTTTGAGTATAGTAGTTCCTCCTCATCATTGGTTTCCTTTCCTATGACTTCCACTATCCTAGATCAACTTTGGTCTGAAAATATTAAATGGAAAATTTGAGAAATAAACAACTCTTAAGTGTTAAATATGGGTGGGATTTAGCTCAGTTGGTAGAGTGCTGCTCTGAAGTCTCTGAGGCCCTGAGTTCAATTCCCAGCACCACAAAATGGGAGAAGGATGTGGCAACCCACTCCCAAGGCAATCCCAAAACAGCCATTGAAAATCCTGTGAGGGTCCCTATGAGTCGGACTTGAATCGACGGCACCTAATAACAACAACAAGTGTTAAATGGTGTACTGTTGCAAGTGGTGTGATGAAATCTTGTACCATGTTACTCCATCCTGTGTGGGTTTATGAATCATCCCTTTGTTCAGTGTATCCATACTCCATATGTTACCTGCCCATTAGTCATTTAGGAGCTGTCTTGGTTACCAGATCAATTATAATAGCATCATAGGACTTCTGTTCAAGTACACTTATTTTACTTAATAATGTCCACAAAGTACACAAGTAGTGATGCTGGCAATTCATATAAGCCAAAGAAAAGCCCTAAAGTGTTTCCTTTAAGTGAAAAGATGAAAGTACTTAATAAGAACAGAACAAAGCTGCATGCTAATATTGCTAAGGGTTTGGTAATATCTACGATTCCAGGCATCCTCATGTGGTCTTGGAATGTATTTCCTGAAGATAAGGAGCAGCTACTTTACTCTCTTTTCTATATTGTGGATGTGTTTAACTATGTCAGTAACAGTCATTTCAAGGAAGTGCTTAGTAAATAATGAGTTTTTCCTTTTTCTCATGGTCTATATTTGGTGAAAATATATTATCAAAAGGACTAACATCTCATGGCAAGTATTTATTATATTTTAAAATAAAGATAGCTTACATTTGCATTGCACATCTTGCCTATAGAACACTTTCACATATTTGTCATTTAATTTTAATGGCTATCCAATGATGTCAGAAAAATCTTATCAAATGCGGTTGGAACCAATGGTTGTCCAGTTAATTGAAAAAAAGATGTATTATGCATTTTATTTTAACCTAAAACATAAAATGTACATTTATCTGCCTGTCTTTTGAAGTAGATTGAGCCACTTTCTTTGAGAATCAGCTAATCAGAATTCAAAGTCATTTTTCTTGTATAAAAACCACTACTAATGTGTTATCTTTGACTTCCTTGTACTCCTGAATATTGTCAATAATTTAAAGCCCTTTTCAAAGCACTCTGTGCTTTTTTTTTTTTGTCTACTCTTTTCTAGTTGTTTCATCTACACCCAGTTGTTTAGTGTTTTAAATACATGCCTTTGAGTCTTTCCAAAGCATTCAACTTTTATTGACCAACACCACCACAACACCCTTTTTGCATCTATATTTCACTTGTCTGTAGTGAATTTTATTAAATTACCTAACTGAAAATAAGCACACTTCGCATAAATCAGTTTGGAACAAAACAGCTTTTTGGTCAGAGTAGAAGTATGGGAGGGCTCTAGGACTGGGCAGGCCTTGCTTATCCCCAGCTCTCAGCTAGGAAACAAGGCGCTGCCTTCCTCCACCAGGTGAGGATGGCTATGGAGACCGAGTGAGAGAGTTGTGAATATAACAGGTATTATCCCTCCAGTCAGTACCGGGATGCTCAGGAAAGTTATGTGGCAAGACAATGTTCACACTGTTGACTGGGCTGCAGTTCAAACCCAGTTTGCTGCCTCCAAGCCTAGGGGTTTTGTTTTGCTTTGTTTGCTCCTGTGTCACGTAGTTCATACAGGTGCCATACAGGTGCTTTGTATAACATGATCCACTATAGCAAAAACAAACGCATTGTGTTGAAGAAGGTTAATTTGGATCCCAGTCAAGGGCATTTATTAAGAAGATGTTTAAAAAGGACCTGATTTTTAATACTGTTTTACCTATCCAGAATTACATTATGTATCTTAAAGATAGTGTAGAAATGAATGTATTCTTAGGTAATTCCAAAATAAGTATAGAATTTAAAAGTATATATTATATTTACAGTATATATATTTATATATTCATATTTTATATGTTTTATGTATATATGCACATCTTTGTACTTCTTTGATGGGGTAGAGTGCAGATTTAAATACCAAAAGAACTCTGTCATCTTACTTTTCAAAGATTATTCAATGGATTTCTGAGAATGTCTCTGCCTGCCATTCATTTGACGTCATTGAGGAATTTCTAATTGGTAAGTGTTGCTGATATTGCACATTAAGCTGAATGTTTGACCCTTTTGCTTGAGGGAAATCAGTAAGTTGATAATGAATGTCTCTGTCAAAATGCTGCTTAGGAGTACTTTTAAAAAAACCTCTATCACAGTCAGCAGCTAATTAAATTTCATTCTCTGTGGTTTTTGTGAGAAGCTGTGGCTTTCAGAGACTGATGAGAAATGATAGGATTTTGACTTTATAACCTTGTTAGTGATTTTTTTTTTCAGTAAAATGTACTTTTGTTAGCTCAGTTTTATGTTGGCTTAATCTATATAAAGTGTCATTTTGGTAGATATAGTACCAAATAAAATTTTGAAAATTATTCTCATTGTGAAAACCAGAACCTGAATATTTTAGCCAATAGATAAAATCATAGCAGTTAACCTTTTGAGGATAAAGAATAAGTCAATGAAAACTTGTTTGCTTGATTTGGTTAGATTATAGTGTTAATTTCTGTATTCTTACTAAATCATGTCTCTTTTTTCTCTTTCAAAAATCTATTCAGCTTCTTCATATTGGAGCATATATCCAGAGTCAAGTAACATGGACACACTCATGCCATATTCCTCAGTGTCCACTTGGAATACAGTAAGCTAACACTTGGTATCCTGTATGCCGTTATAACCAATTCACAGTTATCAGTCAGTTGTAGAACATCCTTGCTACAGTAACCAAGGATGTAATTTAATTTCTGTTTTGATTGATAAGGAACTGAATTAGAATTTCCTGGCAGAAAAGTTGAATATCCCTGATCTGAAAATCTGAAATCTAAAATGTTCCAAAATCTGAAACCTTTTAAGTGCCAACATGATGGGCACAAGTGGAAAATTTCACATCTGGACTTATGTGACAAGTTAGTGAAAATGCAGGTGCACTAAAAATATTATATAAAGCTGCCTTTGGCCTATATATATGTATAAGGTATATGTAAAACATAAATGAATTTCATGTTTAGATTTAGGTTCCATCCCTAAGACACATCATCCACAAATCTGAATAAATTCCCAAATCAGAAGCACTTATGATCCCAAGCACTTCTGATGAGAGATGCTCAACCTGTAGTGAATTCCTGTTATTGGTCAAAAGCATTTTTGTGAAACAGTAGTACTGAAGGAGTAGACACAGGATATTTGTTATTCTGTCTACTACCAGGAAGAACTAGATTCCCATTGTGGTATTTTATAAAATGGTGTTTTCACTTTTGTGTTGACTAGAGTATATTGAAGTATTTATTAGGTTTTGATAAAAAGGAATGGTTAGACCTCTGCAGTTATACTTGGTAGGTCAAGACCTTCATGACACTTTTCCCCAGATTCAGAAACTCGATCATAACTCAAAGGCTTCAAGATGAGTAAAAATAAATTGGTAATCTTAAGCCAACTCAGGGCTGGGGTTGAGCTCAGTTGGTAGAGTGCTGCTCTGCACTCTGTGTGGCCCTGGGTTTGATCCCCAGCATTGTAGAAATGAGAGACGGATGTAGCAGCCCAGAAACAATCCTGAAAACAATCAGCCATTGAAAACCCTCTGAGGGTCACTATGAGTCAGACCCAACTCGAAGGTCCCTAATAACAACAAGCCAACTCACTCCATTCAACCTTTACTTCCTGTCAGCCTGGACTTCTTCCTTTTTAATTAGGAAGTGATGAGCTAAGACATTGTTCATTTTCTCTTCAACGTGGTGCAGTAAATTGATATTTGCTGAACCAGCAAGTGAAAAAAATGCGTAGTCTGCACCTGAAAAACATTCTGCCTCTTCTCCTTTCATATTTACATGTTGGAACTATATGCTTAGTTTTAAGGCAGAAGTTGTATCAAAAAGGTCTGTCTATCTATCTATCTATCTTTGGTTTTTGTTTTGTTCTGTTTTGAGATAGAGTCTTGCTATGTAGCCCAGGCTGGCCTAGAACTTGCTATGTAGACCAGGATGGCATCAAATTCCTATCAATCTTCCTAATTACAGGTGTGTGCCAACACATCCCCCACAAAAAAGTTATTTAGAACAATAAATTTAGATAACACAGACATAGGAATTATGTACTAGGGTAAATTGCAATACTGTCATTTTATTTTTTGACTATGTCTAAATACAGACCTTAAAAAATGGCCAGGGTATTACATATGATCCCAGCATTTAGTAGGCTGAGTTAGGAGGATCTTAAGAGGCCAGCCTCAACTGCATAGTGAGGTATTGTCTCAAACAAAACCAAAAAGACTTACCAAGTGTATTTGATTAATTTCTAGATTTTTGATAGCACAATGGTAGTGTTTTCCTAAAGGCTCTTTCTTGGTTTTTGCCAGTATAGTTAGACTTTTATGCTTCACTGTAAACTGCAAGGAAAAGACCTGAGCTAGTCCCTTCTCTAAGTGCCCATGGTTTTGTCTCAGAACACTAGTGATATGCATGCAGACTCTGTGGTTATGTGGCAGGAAGCCTGCAGGTTACATCACTCTGGGGTCAGGAAGTGCGCATCTCAGTTCTCTGTCCTTATCACCCACTGTTCTTTTGTCCTGTGTTCAAAGTGTCCAGGAGGCAGAGTTGAGACAACTGATCCCAGGATTGTGTTGAAAGATGGAGTAGGTGTTAATTGGCTGTTGTGTGAGGGCATCTTCCTGATGGGAATGTTTCTGTTGCATTTCTGAAGACTCTGGGGCACAGGAGCCTTTGATACATACGTAGAGTGACATCAGGAAGTCCCACAAAAACAATGTAATGAAACCCACAGTTATAACCTCCCTGTACTAAGCTTATTTTAGGGTTTACCACATTACTTTAAAACTTTTTGAGGTTAGCATAGGTTACATTAAAGGCTGCTACTTATTCTGAAGTTCAGTGAATTTATATTTATTTTTAGCAATGATATGTCATTTTCTTTCTTTCCTAATCAACTGTTCTTAATGTTACAACCTTAATAAAAACTTGCCACAGTAGAAAACAGTAACTTTACACTTCTGTATGGAGATATTTTTAAATATACTTTTTAAAAAGTATCTTTTTAAATATACTTTTAAAGATATTTTTTAAAAGAAAATAGGGTGCTTTTACACATAGATAATGCTCCTGAGTTGTGCTTTGTAGACAATTATAGCTAATTCAAAATCATATTATACCTATTTTAAAATGCTACTCAGAACCTAACTGTGGTGCGGTTTTAATGCTGTTTTCTGGTATCCTCTGTGGAGGAGTACTGATGAGTGAAGCATGCAGTAAATTCTTTTTTTTTTCCCAAATGGAATTTATTTTTTCCTTTATTTATAAATATTGGTGGGACGTGCAGTAGATTCTTATCTGAGGCTTTCTGTTGTCATATGGAGAACTCAGTTGCTCACATGTTCTGAAAACTTATTTCCCCATCACTGATGTTCCCCCCCCCCCACAGGAGTATTGTATGTCACTAAAATCCAGATCATTTAGAGTCTAAACAAATACCATTTTCTAATTTGACATTGTTGTATAGCATTTCCCACATTGTTTTCTCATATATCATCAGCTTTTTAGAGAAAATCTGAATTCATCAGATGAAAGGCTAACTACATAGTTAACCTAGACACACATTTGTCACAGTAACAGTAATTGAAGGGCAGTTTTGGAAGTTTATCCTTTTATATTTGTTTTGATGCTCACTAGTTAGCAGCATGTCACTGTTCAGACTTCCTGGCATGAGTCACTGACCTTCGGTGTGGCCATGGTACTAGTGCTGCAGACATTCTCTATGCAGAGCTCTTATCTATGAAATCATGGTGAATGATGAGGGCAGAAAAATTTTCCATTTAAGCTATGTAAGAATCCCATTAATTTTGTTTCCTTTTAGTAATACATACAAGTGAAAGGGAAGAAGAGGGAGGAAGAAATAACATAAATAAAGAACCATTTCCCTTGGTGCAAGTAAAGTTTACCTCAGTTCTTAAATAGAAATGTGTAGAAGAATTTCAACATTTGCTCATTTGCTCTGTATTTCTTCACAATAATATTCTCTGTTCCTTTACAGATCCTGTCAGCTATTATTTATAGAGTATTTCCCGTTCCAAGGCAAGAGATACACTGTGTGCACTGTTAGTTATATACCCCAAAGTTTATTTAGAGTAGAAGTTAACACACTGGAAGCTGTCCTTGGCTCCTGTCTATGCAGAAAACACATCCTGAGGGCTTGAGCTTATGGTTGATACATTGAACAGTTACATGTATGTTTTTATTCCCCCATCATAGGAAATCCCTGGAATAACCCTTGTGACAGAAGAGATCGCATTGCCTCTTATGAAGGTAAGTCACAGGGAGAGACAGAAGCATAGCCATGCATGACTAAACCTCTGCTGCCCCCAGTATCATGGTGGTTCCAAAAGCCATTGCAGGCTGGAGGGGTGGGAGGGTGGAGAGCAAGGGGCAGGGTGAGCTCTCTGGAGAATCCTAGTATCTTGGTGGTTCCAGAAAGAATTTCAGACTAGCCTGGGGACAGTGGGGCTCTCTGGAGAATCTTTCCCCCAGTGGTTGACTAATCTTTGACCATGATTTCACAGCAATTCTTTGGAATATTCTTTGAAGAGGGAAGTTTCCTGAAGATAGGACAGAATTACAGGGCTCAACTCAAATCATATATAGCTAATACTTGCCACTGGGCTTCAAACCAATTCTCACTAGAGAAAATCTTGTAAAATTATCTTTAGAGAGCCTAGGAGCTGTTTTTACTTCATTTACAATCACTCCCTCAAATGCATGTGTGTGTGCGCGCGCGCGAGCACACACACACACACACACACACACACACACACACACACACACAGAGTTTCCAATCTTAAAACCATTAAGTAACCTGGGCAAGATTATCTAATTTCCTTCTGGTTCTAAGAGCAGCCTTTCCATTTTTCAAGGGTGATCTGCCTTGGCTTGCTATGTGGTCTCAGTCAAGCTCTGTATACCTCCTTCCTGCACATTAAGCTGTGGCTCTTAGTGTCTTTCTGCCATCTGGTGGTTGCAGAACAGTTTCAGAGTACAATAGAGAGAATGGGGTGGGGCGAGGTGAGTGGAAAAGAATATGTGTGTAGTTAAAAGGGGGAGGGGTCTTTAGCACAGTTTCCTTGAAACTCGTTTGTTGTTTTTGGCCTCACCCCCTGGTAATTACAGCTTAGTGTAGACTGGGAAATCTCAGTTTATAGCAGCAGCAGCTCAGTGTACTGTGGCCTTTTATTTACATCTGATTCTTTTGAATCCTAGAAAGGCAGGCCAGGCCTGGTAATTGGAGGAAGGCCAGGGGCAAATGAGGTCATAGTGATGCACGGGGGCAAGAGAAGGCAGACTGGGGGCTGGTTTAGTGGTTCCAGCCTTTGGTCCTAACAAGAGTCTCTTAAGGATAGACTGACCAGATGTGTCAGGCAGAAGTGTGGGCTGGCTGTGAAGCCCTGCTAACTTAGGAAAATGAGAGGAACAGAAGGGCTTTATTAATAGTTTACAAGGAGAGTTAAAAGACTCCATCCTTTCATTTTTCTGCCTTTACCAGTGGTTCTACAAAACCCATCATGTATTTAATGGACAAACTAGAGAGGATTTTTTTCTGTTTTTTGCATTGGGGATCAAACCCAGGCCCTTGAGCATGCTAGGCAAGGTGACCTAAACCACATCACACCTTCAGTCTCCTAAGTGGCTGGGATTACAGGCATCTACTACCATCATTGGCCAGAAGAAAAATTTTAAAAGAAAAAAGTAATGAGGGTTCCAGTTATGATGGCTAACTGAAAGCAGTCACACTTTGACGAGGGAAGCAAAAAGTTAGAAACCATCTCAAAGGTCTCTACTCAGAATGGAAAAATACTGGAGAGCAACTTTAGCCAGTGAAAAATGGACTGTGCTGTGACACCAGACTAAAAGTAGAAAATTTAACTACTGAGAAATTTAACTACTGAGAGGCACCTGACCCAGGCAAGCAGTGGTGAGTGTGGGATGATCCTCTATCTACTTGGAGGAATTGGGGCATGGAGTCAAACACACATGAAATAAAAACTTCACCATAAAGTATTGGGAGCTATTTCACTGGCCTGCGTCTCCCATGTGGGACGTAGCATGGGGAACAAGACTGGAGGTCTGGCAGGGCCCGCCCCAGCAGGAAACTATGGGCAACCATGTAGGTAATTAGAAGAGCAGACCAGTGAAAATCCAAGGTTGAGCTGTGAACGAGGGCTGTAGGCACACACCGCTAACACCCACAGGGGAGCAGCCCCACTGAGTAAACTGGTAGTGAGCCATCTTTTGTCCCTGCCCCCTGCAACTACCTGGGGCAATTAAGGAGCCATGGCCATAAGGTACATGGGATATTGCTTATTTAAATAAATAACTGCACCCAGCGTAGCCTCGAGGTACCCAGAGGAGAGGGTAGAGACTGTATGTACTGTAACACTGAGAAGCTCCTGGTGCCATACAGAGTGCTCTGGATGGCACCTGTTTCACTAAACAATTCCTGAGGGGAGCTGCCAGGGGCCCTGAGAAGTTTGGAGTTACTGAGCATAGTCCAACAATTGGAACTCCTAGGAGGCTCATCTTTTGCTAGGGCACTGTGAAGCAGGCCCCAGAGGAGTCTGGGGAACTGTTTGTGCCTGTGCTAGGTAGTGAAATCTAAACCCCCACAGCGAGGGTTGCAGACCACACTAGTCCAGCTTGTAGGCTGTAATTAACTTAGAGAGCACTAGGGTATGAGCACTGACAGTGTGCAATGCCAGCGGGAGTGGCCATCAAGGGCACTACACCTGGGGACCCTGGGGGATCCTGACAGTTTGTGGGTCAGTGGGACCAGAAATGGATTGCATTATGAGTAAGTACAGGGATTTGGAGGGTACATGCCCTCTCTGAGAACTTGCTACAACAGAGGAAGGAAACAAGGACTGGGACAGCTTTTTGGCAACATCTGGATAGTAGACAGGAGTCACAAGGAACTGAGTGACTATCATATAATCTGAATTAATCAGTATGAGTTGAGCTGTTGTTGAATTAGTCTTGTCTCCTTTTTTTATGCCTATGCTGACTTGGTTATTTCCTTTGGTCTCTTTTTAGCTTTCCCCAAACCACCTTATCTCTCCCTCTACGTCTGTAGACTTCAAAACAATTCTCTACCAACCTCACTAATCATAATTTCCAACCATTAGTTTGTTTAGGTTACCCTAGCCAATTAATATCTCTCAAACTTATTCTTCAAAATCAAAATAGGACATCTCCCACTCTCACATTTTCTAGACCTCCCGTAAAGTTTGCATAGCCATTGTTGTTGTTGTTAGGTGCTGTTGAGTCGGTATCCGACTCATAGCAACCCTCACAGGGTTTTCAATGGCTGACTGTTTTGGGATTGCCTTGGGAGTGGGTTGCCAGGTCCTTCTCCCATTTTTTGCGGTGCTGGGAATTGAACTTGGGACCTCAGAGACTCCAGCTCAGGGCTCTACCAACTGAGCTAAATCCCAGCCCATGCATAGCCATATATATATATATATATATATATATATATATATATATATATGTATATATTATATATATACATGCATACATATATACATATATATGTGTGTATATATATATATATATGGCTTACATATACACACACATAGACACATACACATAAATTACATATAAGGAAGTATCTCCTTAACACCAGGCCTCAAACAAGGATAATCAAAATTATGAAAGGCAAGAATGGATGAAGCTATTACTCTAGCAGCAGAAAGCTTCCAACTTTGTGAGTTAAATCTGAGTCCAAGATCTCAAAAAAGGCATTATACCAAGGGAAACCACAGGCATATAGGACAGTAGTTACCAGACCAAGCAATGGAAACACTCACACAAAACGTGAAAAATCAGATTGAAGAGAATGCCCCAATTGACCAAAACCCTTTAATAGTTGATTTTAAAGTAACCCAAATTTTAGATATGCCAGAAAAGGCATTTAGAAGTCTACTTGTAAATATGTTGAAAGACTTCAAAGACACAACAACCAAACAGATCAGAGCAGTTGAATCACTGTACAAAAATTATCTAACTTAGAAGAAAAATTCAGCAAAGAAAGCAAGATCATGAGGAAGAATCAAAGAGAAATGATGGCATTAAAAACACAATAAACCAACTTAAAATAACAGTACAGTCTTTGATATCCAGATTGGATAAAGCTGAAAATGGCTGATACTGAAGAAAATTTGAAGATATTATTTATTCATATGCCAAGAAAGATAGAAAGGTGAAACATTATGATCAATATTTTCAAGAGGTCTTTGATAAAATGCAGAGACATAACATACAATTACAGGGGTTTCACAAAGGAGCTGAAACTGACACCATGGGAATAGGAAATCTTTTCAATGAAATATTAGCTGAAAATTTCCCAAACCTAAGGGAAGACATAGACACCCAAACCACAAAAGCATTCAGAACTCCAAATAGAGTAGACCAGAACAGAACCTCTCTGTGACACATTATAATTGAGATACTAAATCTAGAGAGCAAAGAAGCTATTCTAAAGACTACAAAAGAGAAAAACTCAATTACAAAGACAAGCTCATCAGAATAACAGCTGACTTCTCAATAGCAACTCTAATGGCAAGGAAAGGATGGTCAGTCATTACTCAAGTCCTGAAGAAGAATATCTGCCAACCAATTACTTTACCCAGGAGGCTATCTTTTAAAATAGAGAGTTCAAGATATTCTATGATATTAACAAATTTAAGTGACTTGTGACCACCAAGGCAGCATTGTAGAAAATTCTTAAAGAAAGAGTACATATGAGAGAAGCAAGACAAGTCCAAAAGCAAGACCAAAGGAATAAAGACATAAGGGGAATTAAAAAACACAACAAGCTAAATAGTAACCAAAGAAAAAAAAACAAACATGAAAATGATGCAGAATAATAAGCTCCTCTCAATAATTACTTCAACTATAAATAGTTTCAGATCACCATTGAAAAGGTACCAACTGGACTAAAAACAAAACCCCTCATATATGCAATTCAAGAGATTCCTGTCATCCACAAGGTCCATAAAAGTCTGAAAATTAAAGGCTGGAAAACATACCAAGCATGTGGAAATCAAGAAAAAGCTGGGGTCACTATACTAATTACTGACTTCAATCCCAAAATAATCAGAAGAGATAAGGATGGTCACTACATACTAATAAAAGGAGCAGTCAACCAGCAAGACATACATTACTTAATATTTACTCACCTAATATAGGAGCACTTAACTTTATTGTTGATAAAGGAACACATTGGTCCAGACAAAATAATCATGAGAGATTTCAACACATTTCTCTCTTCAAGAGATAGGTCATCAAAGAAAAAAAAATCAGCAAAGAAATGATGGACTAAAAGGGCAGCATAGATCAACTGGACCTAACAGATGTCTACAAAATATTCCATCCATCAGATGTTGAATACACATTCTTTTTAACATCACATGGAACTCTTTCTAAACTAGACCACATTTTAGTCCACAAAAATGGCCTCAACAAATACAAAAAAAAAAAAAAAAAATTCCCCTGTACCTTATCATATCACAAAGGAATACAACTAGACCTCAAAAGCAAGAAAAACTTCAGAAATGTTATAGATACACACTTCTTCATGATCAGTGAGTCATCAAATAAATCAGAAAGGAAATTAAAAAGTTCCTGCAATCAAATGAGGATGAAAACACATCCTACCAAAATATATGGGATACAGCAAAGGTAATTCTAAGAGGGAAGTTCATAGCCACGAGTGCCATCATCTACAAGTCAGAGAAGGTTAATTAAATAACTTAATGACACACTTTTTAGGCACCAGGAAGCCAACAACAAGCTAAACCCAAAAGGAGCACAGAAAGAAATTAAGGCCAAGGCAGAAATTAAAAATAGAGACTAAAAGGACAATACAAAAAAAAATTAATGAAACTAAGAGCTAGTTCTTCACAAAGATCAACAAAATTGACACTCCTTTAGCCAGACTCATAAAAAGAGAGAAAAGGCCCAAATTAAAAAATATCAGAGATGATAAAGGGGACAAAACAGAAACCAATGAATTTGAAGATCATTAGAGAGTACTTTGAGAAATTGTACTCCCTGAAAAATGAAAACACAGAAGAAATGGATAAATTCCTTATGAAAGCAAAACCCAGAGGACATAAGCAAATTTAACAGACCCATATCAATTACTGAGTTATAGACAGCAATAAAAAAACTCCCAACAAAGAAATACCCATGTGCGGATGTGTTCACAACTGAATTCCATCAAATCCTTAAAGAATTAATACCTTTTCTCCTCAAATTATTTCTTAAAATAGAAAAAGAAGGTATACTTCCAAATTCATTCTTTGAAGCCAGTATCACCCTGATACCAAAACCAGAGGCCTCTACAAAGAAGAACTATAGACCAGTTTCCTTAATGAAAATTGATGCAAAAATCCTCCATAAAACTATGGCAAAATGAATTCAGTAACACATAAAAAAGATCATACACCATGATCAGGTGTCTTTCTTGTGAGACAATAGATTTGCCCATGTCTTGATTTTGGACAGTATAGTCTCAATACCTGAGCTTGAATAGACTAAAACATTCAGTGGACACATTGGAGCAGTTAAACCAGTTAAATTAGAAGATTTATGCCTGAAAGGTAAGACTCCCTCACTTTATGTATGGTTCAATAAATAAATTTTAAAAAATCAAATAAAAACTTATATTGAAACAAGGTCTGTGCTTTAAATAAATGTCCTCTATCTGGGCACTGTGGCACATGCTGTAATTCCAGCAATCCAGGAGGCTGAGGCAAGAGAATTGTAGGTTCAAGTCCAGAGGCAGCCTGTACAATTTAACAAGATCTTGTTTCAAAGAAAACCAAAAAGTTCTTTAGATCAGTAGTCCTCAACCTTTTTGGCACCAGGAACTGGTTTCATGCAAGATAATTTTTCCACAGATTTTCTGAGCTGACAGGAGGCAGAGGTCAGGCGGAAATATAAGCAACAGGGAGTGGCTATAAATACAGACAAAGCTTTGCTCACTCAATTGCTGCTTATCTTGTACTGTGCAGCCTAGTTACTAACAGGTCTGTGGCTTAGGGGTTGAGGACCCCTGCTCTAGACTGACCTTCTCAAGAATGGCTTTGTCCCTTTGTACTCTAGGGAAGTAGCAACATTCATAGAAAGTTAAAAATTGCCCTTGATCTTATAGTGAGAAGAGAAACCATTAAAACTACTCACCCACAGGAAGCATGAAAGGATTAAAAAGAAGGAAACAGTAACTTACTCAAATATAAAGATAAAAGAATAAGCATGAGGCAAATGAAGAAATGGTGTTTTTACCAAAGTATTTTTAAGATCAGGTATCTTTTTTTTTCTTCTCTTGTCTGGTCTTGTTTTGTCTTTTCTTTTCATAGGGTCTCCTTGTGAAGCCCAGGCTTGCCAAGTATTTGCACAATCGCAATGTAATAGCTCACAATTTTTAAAAGCTAGAATTATTGCTTTGAAAAAGATATAGCTTTATTTAAAGTGTCAATTGGCTACATGAGAATTACTGATTTTCCAAAGTTCAGTTTGAACTTGTTTCCTGGGACAATTATTTAGGTTGTTGGTTGTTGTTGTTAGGTGCCATCAAGTAGATTCTGAATCATAGCAACCCAATGTACAATGGAATAAAACATTCCCTGATTACGTGCCAGGCACAGGATCTTTATTATGGCTAAGCCAATTATTGCAGACACTGTGTCAGTCCATCTAGTTGAGGGTCTTTTTCTCATTGACCTGCCACTCTCCCAAACATGATGTCCTTCTCCAGGGATTGGTCCCTTCTGACGTTCCAAAATACATCAGATAAAGTCTAGCCATCCTTGCTTCCAAGGCACACTTTGGTTGCACTTCTTCTAGGAGAGGTCTGTTGATTCTTTCTGCAGTCCACTGTATATTTAATATTCATTTCCAACACCATAATTTAAAAGCATCAAATTTTCTCCTGTCTCCATTATTCAATGTCCAGCTTTCACAATCAGATGATGTGGCTGAAAATACCATGGCATGAGTCAGCCATACCCTTGTCGTCAATGTGACATCTCTACTTTTCAGCACTTTAAAGAGGTTTTTTGCAACAGCTTTTCCCAATGCAATGTGTCTTTTGATTTCCTGACTGCTGCTTCTGTGGGTGTTATTGTAGAAACAAGTAGAGGAAAATTTTGGACAACCTCCATCTTTTCTCCATTTATCATGAAGTTATGTGCTGATCCAGTTGTAAGGATTTTTGTTTTGCTGATGTTGAGGTGTAATCCATACTGTAGGCTGTGTTCTTTGATCTTCATCAGAAAATGTTTCAAATCATCTTCAGTTTCAACAAGCAGTGTTGTGTCAACTGTGTAATGCAGGTTGTTAATAATTCTGCCTCCAATTATGGTGCTGTATTCTTCTTCATCAAGTCCAGCTTCTCAGATTATTTGCTCAGGATAAAGATTGAAGATGTATGGTGAAAGGATACAGCCCTGACACACACCTTTCTTGACTTTAAACCAGGCAGTGTTTCCTTGTTCTGTTTGAATGACTGCCTCCTCATCCATGCACAGATTCCTAGTACAATTAAGTGCTGAGGTATATCTTTGCCATGTTGTCCATAATTTATTGTGATCGACAGGGTCAAATTCCTTTGCATAGTCAATAAAACACAGACATCTTTCTGATATTCTCTGCTTTTGGCTAATATCCATCTGGCATCAGCAATGATGTCCCTGGTTCCATACTCTCTTTTGAATCTGGCTTAATTTTTCATCAGTTTCCTGTCTATATATTTCTGCAGTC
>VMDO01032598.1:0-18822 GCA_007922755.1 Pedetes capensis | reverse complement strand
AAAAAAAAAAAAAAAAAAAAAAAAAAAAGAAAGGAAAGAAAAAGAAAAGAAAAACAAACCAGCACGGGAAGACGTAGCAAGAACACCATCAGAAACCCAGCACTGACTGCCCTAGTGAGAAAAGAAAACTGACATCACAGAACTGATATCACAGAACAGAGGCTTTAGGAACACCCTGCCACAGTGCCGGGGGGAGCAGCCATGCAATCTGAGAGACAAATGGACTTGATCTTTTACCCCCACACCCCAGGAACAGCAGTGGGCACTTGAGCTGTGGCCTCTGGGTGTGTCTGTGAACCAGGCCCAACAGAGCAGCTTCCAACAGTGCAGCTCCTAGGGTCCCAGTGACTCGGCAGATGGGGGATCATAGCAGTCTTTAGGACAGCAGGGCCTAGAGCAGGATCATCCCATGGGTACATGGAGGGATTTGGAGGGCACACACCCAGTCTGAGAACTGATCTGGAACCGTGGCGGGGAGTGAGGACTGTACCTGCTGATCAGTAACGTAGGAGGGCAGGTAGGAATCACAAGGAAACAGATGACTGACACCTAGAACGATCCAATCAGTGCTGGTTGATCTGTTTTTGGAGTTTTCTTTTCTTTTGTGTTTGTATGTTTCTGGTGTCCAACTTTTTAGTTATTGTTTTGGTTTTTCTTTTATTGCTTTTCTGCTTTCCTCTTCATCACTTTTCTCTTCCTCTACTTCTTTTAGTCTTTGATACCTTTCCTCATCTTCGCTAGTCATGATTTTTAACTATTATTCTTTCTAGGTTATCCCAGTCAATTAATAGTAACTATCAATAATTCCCAAATTTATTCATCAAAACTAAAAAACGCCACCTCCTATCTTTTTACTTGCTATACCTTCTGGAATGTTTATATAACTATATATAACCATATAACTATATAATTATATATGTTTATTCATAAGAAAATAGATTTATAATTTTGCCAACTGTCTTCTCACTTATACTTCAACAGTCCCCCACTCCAGTTGCTCTTCTTCCTTATTCCTATCTAATCTGTTTTTGCCCTTACTCCCCACCCACTTATCTATCAGACCTTCATCTTTCTGCCATCAATGCATATACTATACTCAATATTTACCTGCAAAACCCATTTGTTGCTATCTCTGATAACCCCTTCCCATAGGTTATCTTCTTAAAGATTACCTGACCTCAAAGAAGATTAACCATAATTATAAAGGTGAGATTGGATGAAGCTATTACTTTACCAGCAAGAACAACTTCTATGCTCTGAGTGATACTGGGGACCAAGATTTCAAAAGAAGGCATTAAACCAAGAATAACCCCAAATACATAAGGCAGCAATAACCAGACTAAGGAATGCCCCAAACTCAACCTAAAGCCATATGAAACATGAAAAAACAAGATGAAGAAGATACCCCTAATGACCACAATCCTTCAATAAATGAAATTAAAGACACTCAAATGCTAGAAATTCCAGAAAAAGAATTGAGAAGGCTGCTTATAAGTATGTTAAAAGACCTCAAAGATAACACAAACAGATGAATGCAATTGAAACATTGGACAAAAATGTATCCAACTTAGAAGAAAAATTCAGCAAAGAAGTCGAGATTCTGAAAAAGAACCAAACAGAAATCCTGGAGCTAAAAAAAAAAAAAAAAAACACAGTTGATCAAATAAAAGGGATAGTAGAATCTAATGTTTCCAGATTGGATGAATCAGAAAACAGAGTATCAGAGATAGAAGAAAAAGTTGAAGAGCTTACTTATTCAGATACCAAGAAGGACAAAAAGATGAAATAATTTGACAATATTTTAAAGAAGACTTTGATAGAATAAAGAGACATAATCTACAAATACAAGGGGTATAAGAAGGATCTGAAACTAAAACTAGAGGCATAGAAAATCGATTCAGTGAAATAATAGCTGAAAATTTCCCAAACCTAAAGGAAGAAATAGACACCCAAACCAAAAAAGGTATGCAGAATTCCAAATAGAGTAGACCAGAACAGATCCTCTCCAATGCACATCATAGTGGGAATGCTAAATCTATAAGGCAAAGAAACTATTTTAAAGGCTGCAAGAGAAAAATGTCAACTCACTTACAAAGGAAAATCCATAAGAATAACAGCTAACTTCTCAACATCAACCCTAAAAGCAAGGAAAGCATGGTCAGACATTTTTCAAGTTCTGAAAACAAATAACTGCCAACCAAGAATAATATACCCAGCAAAATTACCCTTTAAAATAGATGGAGAGATTAAGACTTTCCATGATATACACAAGTTTAAGTAATTATTGACCACCAAGCCAGAATTGCAAAGGATACCTACAGAAATACTACATACAGAAGAAGAAAGACAAACCCAAATGCAACATCACAGGAATGAGTAAAATACAAGAGAGAAATACATGAACAAAGCATGCTAATTAAGAAGCAAGGATGTCAAACCTAATAAACCAGCAGAGTCCCAACATGAAAAGGAGACAAAGTGAAGAACAAGTAACATCCATACCCAATAGAGGAACAACCAACAAAACCACGCAGAATACCAAACTCGTCTCAATAATTACCCTAAGTGTAAATGGTCTTAACTCATCATGTGGTCAACGGGATTAAAAAAAAAAAAACCAAAACTTTCAATATATGGGATTCAAGAGGCTCGACTCATCCACAAGGACCAAAATAGACTGAAAATAAAAGGCTGAGAAACAATATATCAAGCATGCGGAAGCCCCCCCAAAAAAGCAAGGGTAGCTATACTAAGTTTTGACAAACTTGACTTCAACCTCAAATGAATCAGAAGACAAAGAAAGTCATTACATATTAATAAAGGGAACAATCAACCAAGAAGACACATTAGTCAGTATCTAAGCACCAAACATAGGAGCAACTAACTTCATAAAACAAACTTTACTGGCAATGAAGGAGCACATAAGTCCAGACACAATAATTATGGGTGGCCTCAACATCCCGTTCACTTCAAGAGACAGGTCATCAAAGCAAAAAACCAACAAAGAAATAATGAACTTAACATTGGACTTAACATGTCTACAGACTATTCCATCTAACAAAGGTGGAATACATATTCTTCTCAGCACAATATGGAACCTTTTCTAAAACAGACCACATTTTAGTCCACAAAAATTGCCTCAACAAATACAAAAAAAATTGAAATCATCTCCTGTACCTTATCAGATCACACCAGAATAAAACTAGAAGTCATAAGCAGGGAAAACTACAAGAATGTTACAAATACATGGAGATTAAATAACACACTTCTGAATGATCAATGGGTCATTGAAGAAAGCAGAAAGGAAGTTAAAAAGTTCTTCAATCAAATGGTAATGAAAACACAACTTACCAAAATTTATGGGATACAGCAAAGGCAGTTCTATGAGGGAAGTTCATAGCCATGAATGCCTACATTAAAAAGATAGGGAAGGCCCAATTAAATAACTCAATGAGACACCTCAAGGCACTAGAAGGAGAGCAACAAACCAACCCCAAAACTAGTACACAAAAAGAAATAATTAAGATTAAGGCAGAGATTAATGAAATAGAGATTAAAAGAATAGTACAAAAAATGAAACTAAGAGTTGGCTCTTTGAAAAGATAAACAGAATTGACACTCCGTTAGCCAAACTCACAAAGTGTGGGGAGAAGGCCAAAATTAATAAAATCACAGATTAAAAAGGGGACATAACAACGGATACCAATGAAATACAGAAGATCATCAGAGACTACTTTGAGAAGTTGTATTCCTCAACAACTGAAAATACAGAAGAAATGGATAAATTCCTTAACACTTATGACCTACCAAAACTAAGTCCCAAAGATATACACAAATTAAACAGACCTATAACAATGAAAGTAAAGCAGTAATAATAAAAAAACTCGCCAAAAAGAAAAGCTCAGGCCCTTATAGGTTCACAGCTAAATTCTATCAAATCTTTAAAGAAGAATACTTATCCTACTCAAAGTATTTTATAAATTAGAAAGGGAAAGTATACTTCCAAATTCATTCTACAAAGCCAGTATCACCCTGATACCAAAACAAGGACACTACAAAAAGAAAACCATAGATCAATTTCTCTGATGAACATTGATGAAAAAAATCCTCAATAAAATTCTTGTAAACTGAATACAGCAACACATAAAAAGATCATACACCATGATCAAGTGGGCTTCATTTCACAGATGCAAGGCTGGTTCAAGATACACAAATCAAATTAATGTAATTCAACATATCAAGAGACTTGCAGACAGAAATCATATGGTTATCTCAATCAGTGCTGGAAAAGCCTTTGACAAAGTTCAACATCTCATCATGATAAAAGTCCTAGGAGCATATCTCAACATCATAAAGGCCATATGTGACAAACCTATAGCCAATATCATATTAAACAGGGAAAAATTGAAAGTATTTCCCTGGGAAGATCAGTAAGATAAAGATGTCTATCCTCTCCTCTCTTATTCAACATTGTGACTGAAGTCCTGGCCAGAGCAATCAGGCAAGAGAAAGAAAGAAAAGAAATACAAATAGGAAAATAAGAGGTCAAATTATCCCTATTTGGAGATGACATGATCCTACACCTAAAGGACCTGAAAGTTTTCAGTAGAAAATTCTTAAAGCTAATTAGCTCCTTCAGCAAAGTAGCAGGATACAAAATTAGTACTCAAAAATCAGGACCCCTCCTTTACACCAAGAATGAACAGGAAGAGAAAGAAATCAAAACAATAATGCAATCACAATAGCCCACCCAAAAATTAAATATTTGGGAACTGATCTAACCAAAGACTCTAAAGACCTGTATAATACAAACTTCAAAATACTAAAAGAATAACAGAAGATACTAGAAGATGGAAAGACCTCCCCTGCTATGAATCAGAAGAATTAATATTGTGAAAATGGCTATACTAAAAGCAATCTATAGATTCAGGGCAATTCCCATAAAAATTCCAATGATATATTTCACAGAAATACAAAGAACAATTCTAAAATTTGTATGGAAGCACAAAAGACCGTGTACAGCCCAAAAAATCCTAAGCAGCAAAAACAGTGCAGGAAATGTCACAATACCTAACTGCAAACTATAATACAGGGCCACAGTGCCAAAAACATCTTGGTACTGGCACAAAATCAGGCACAAAGATCAATAGAACAGAATAGAAGTCCCAGATGTACACTAATGAAACTACAGCCACCTGATCTTTGACAAAGGGGCCAAAGGTATACATTGGCTAAAAGACAGCTTTTTCAACAAATGGCACTGGAAAAATTGGATATCCACATTCTGTTGTTAGGTGTTGTGGAGTTGGGTCTGACTCATAGCAACCCTCACAGGGTTTTCAATGGCTGATTGTTTTGGGATTGCTTCGAGAGTGGACTGCCACATCCTTCTTCTGTTTTTGTGGTGCTAGAGATCGAACCAATGCCCCAGAAAGTGTGGGGTAGCACTCTACCACCTGAGCTAAACCTCAACCCCAACACATTCATAAGACAGTTGATTTGATAACACGGGGGAACAGAGAATACCAAGTCTTGACAGTGACTTTTCGGAGCCTTAAGTCCACCTGTTCTTCATAATATTAAGCTGTCATCGGGTTTCTCAATCTCTGAATTTTGCCCCCTTTCTCCCTTTTCATTTCTGTATTGTCATGTCCTTCTCCCATTTTTGCAGTGCTGGGGATCAAACCTGGGTCCTCAGAGAGTGTAGAGCAGCACTTTACCCACTAAGTTAAACCCCAGCCCATATCTCTATGTAGAAGCATGAAAGTAGACCCGTACCTCTCAATCTGTACAAGAATCAGCTCAAAATGGATCAGAGACCTCAACATAAAACTGGTAACCTTAAAACTACTAGAAGAAAAGATAGGGAACATTCTCTAACATCTAGGCATAGGCAAATATTTCCTTGACAAGACTCCAATTGCCTAGGAAATGGCACTACGAATTAACAAATAGGATTACATGGAATTAAAATGCTTCTGTAAAGCAAAGGAAATAATCAACAAAGTTAAGGGAGAGCCTACAGAATGGGAGAGAATCTTTGCATCCTATACATTGGATATAGGACTAATTTCAAGAATGTACAAGGATAAGAAAGCAAACACCAAGACAACAACCCACTACAAAAATGGGCAAAGGAAATGAACAGACAGTTCTCAAAGGAAGAACTTCAAAAGGCCCAGAAACATGAAAAAATGCTCAATATCCCTAGCCATTAGGGAAATACAAATCAGAAGAACACAGATTTCTTCTCACTCCAGTAAGAATGGCCAAGTTTAAGAAAACAAATAACAAATGCTAGTGAGGATGCAGAGAAAATGGAATCCTTTTACACTGCTGGTGGGATAGTAAATTAGACCAATTACTTTGGAAATCAATATGGAACTATTTTAGAAAACTAAAAATAGAACTATCATATGATCCAGCTATATCACTTCTAGGAATATTCCCAAAGGAAGCTAAGTCATCGTACCACAAGGACACCTGTATGCCTGTATTTTATGCAGCACTCTTCACAATTCCAAAGGTATGGAACCAAACCAGATGTGCGTCAACAGAGGACTGGATTAAAAAATTGTGGTACATATACACAATGCAATATTATTCAGTAGTAAAGAATGAAATTATGTCATTTGTAGCAAAATGGATGGAACTAGAGACTATGCTTTTAAGCGAAACAACTGAGACTCAAAAAGAGAAATACTGCTTGTTCTTGCTCATGTTGTTGTTGTTGTTAGATGCTCTCGATTCGGTATCCGACTCATAGCGACCCTCATAGGGTTTTCAATGGCAGACTGTTTCGGGATTGCCTTGGGTGTGGATTGCCAGGCCCTTCTCCCATTTTTGCAGTGCTGGGAATTGAACTCGGGACCTCAGAGACTGCAGCGCAGCGCTCTACCAACTGAGCTAAATCCCAGCCCCGTTCTTGCTCATATGGGGGAGCTAAATCTACCTCAAAGGAAAAAAATTGTACATACACACATATACACACACACACACATACACACATGTGCATAATCATACTTATCTAAGAATAGAAAATATAAGTGGACCCAATATGAGGGGCCAGGGACTAGTGGGAGGGAGTAGATGATTGGGAAAGAGGAGGAAAGAGGGGAAAGAGGAGGGGGAACAACATAGAGGGGTAAAGAGGGAGAGAAAAAACCCAAAATATAGGATGCAACTATATGAAAATATATTTTTTAAAAAAAGAAGAAAAAGAAAAGGTAAAAAAGTCAGGATATAACCCATGGTTGCATATGACTGTCATTACATGTTAAGTAAAATTATTACCTTTGTGGTGGTGCATGTGTATAATCCCATCAACTCAGGAGGCAGCCAGTTCAAGGCCAGAGACAACCTGTGTAACTTAGTGAGACTTTGTCTCAATTTAAAAAATAAAAAAGGGACTGAGGGTGCAGCCCTTTGGCAGAATGCTTACAAAGCACACACATAGCCCCCTGGTTCAGACTCCTAGTATTGAAAACAAATCCCTTCCTTCTTTTCTGTTTTTGTTCTGTAATATGTCTAAAGAGACGGAAGTGTAAGCAATGCTGATTTGATAGTCGCATAATGGATCAATTGACTTATTACTCTGTACCCCACTAACATGTATAAATAAAATACTGATAAAAAAGAAAGAAAAATGATGTTCTCACTTTTTTGTTTTGCAAAATAGTTATTTTCATCAAATAGGTATCTATGTTAACATGTAATGAGTTTATTATTTTAAAGTGTATTTATTCAACAAACCTCTGCTCCACAGCAATATGACACAGCTGTCTTTCTATAAAAGTAGTTATGCAAAGACCAAGAGGTCACTTTCCTCATGCCCAGGATAATCATTGCTACATTTACTATTACCCATGTGCTTTGATGTGACAAAATACTATCTAGGATTTCCTCAGCACTGGTAGTGGTCTCAGGCTTCTCCTCACCAGCTCATCCTTATATATCCTTCTCATAGATAGCCATGAAATTATTTGCCTGCAGCCATAGTGCTGGAGGATCCCATCCCATCAGATCTCGGAAGCTAAGCAGGGTTGGGCCTGGTTAGTACTTGGATGGGAGACCATCTGGGAACACCAGATGCTGTAGGTTTGGGAGAAGGACCTGGCAACCCAGTCCCTAAAACCAATAAGCCATTGAAAACCCTATGAATAGCAGAGAAACACAATAGTGTTTCATGTGTTGATTTAGCTCAGTTGGTAGAGCGCTGCTCTGCAGTCCCTGAGGTCCTGAGTTCGATTCCCAGCACCACAAAAATTAGAGAAGGGTGTGGCAATCCACTCCCAAGGCAATCCTGACACGATTAGCCACTGAAAACCCCATAAGGGTCACGACTATGGGTCAGACACGACTTGACAGGACCTAACAACAACAACAATGTAGGGTCACTATGATGATTTCTCAACCTGCTGACATTTCTGGCCAGAAGTTCTTTGTTATACTGTGCCTAATGTAGATATACTCACTAGATGCCAGTAGCAGCCTCCCTGCCACCCCCATTTGTGATGATGAAGTATTTCTCTACACTTTGCCAAACATCCCCTGGGGGACAAATCATCCTGGGTGAAAACCACTGCCCTCCATGTACTCCCACAAGATGTCCATCCACCTGTTAGGAAGGCTCGCTTTTCACATGTGGTCAATAAATACCAGGAGTCCTGGGGTGGGGGGAGAATTTTTTTGTCATGCAATGGATAAGTAACCAGAACAATGACACACGATGAGCTACTCAAGAGAATGTGTACCTAGGAAAACCTGTTCAAATGTTGAATTAATGACATCTTGCTCTAAAAATGGCTGGGACTGGAGGCACTCCTAGGCTAGGAGATAGCAACCTAATCGAGGAGGGGGGCTTCACGAAGGAATGTGAACATGCAGATTTGCTTTTGGTTAGCGATACAATGCAGATGGTCACCCAAGAAAGATGGTGGCTTCCAGGGAAGACTCTTGACCATGTGGGAGGTCACAGAGAAGCCAGTATAGAATAATAAGAGGGGAGAGTCTGCTTTTCTACTTGGCCAATGACTATACTGCAGGCCATCCCTGCAGGCTGTATACTCAGGTAACTCTGGGAAGAGGGAGGAGCCGCTGGAGATGCACCACGACAAAAGGCCAAGAAAGGATCCAGAAGACCAGAGTTGTTTTGGTGTGGACACAGCCTGAAGCCAATGGGGATAACCTAGAAGGCTCAGACCCAAGTTCAAAACTTGGAAGTAGTTTCTTAAGATGATCACAGATTCTACCAGACCTGCCAACAGACCTTATGCACAGCTTCCTCAGGTGAAAGGCTTTTTTCTCTAGGGTCTCTTTGCCAACATCCAGGCCAGAATCAGCTGATGGAAGGAAAACAGATCAGAAACTAGATGCCTTGTCAACTATGACAACTAATTACCACCAGGCAAAGTAACTGTTGATGAAAAAAGCAGGACTCATCTATGAGCCTGCTGATTTTTACAGATTACCTGGCTTCTCAAAAAGGATTCTTTATAAAACTCTCTTGTGAGAACTAAGTGGAAAGGGATTTATCTACACCTTGGTTAAATAATCAGGGTACTCTGTAAACCTGTGGCAGCCAAGTAGGCAGAATGCAAGGTAAGTGCTCTACCACTGAGCTACTCCCCCAGGCCCCTATTTTTTTTTTTTTTTTTTTTTTTAGACACGGTCTCGCTAAGTTGTGCATGCTGCCTCTGGCTTTGAACTGGTAATCCTCTGGCCTCAGGCTCCCAAGTTACTGGGGTTACAGGCATGCATCACGGTGCCTGGCAAAAAATCAAAACATTTTTCACTGTCGGTCTCCTTCCTTGTCCATATAGTGAGCCCTTAGCAACTGTTTTGCTGCTGGCCTGCCTTTCCCAGGGATTCAGAATTAGGAATAAGAGCAAGAAAGACTTCCTGTCTCAGTTCAGGTGGCTGGCCTTGGAGTTATATTAAATTTGGGGGCTGGAGGATGAGCATATTCTGTTTATTGTATGGCCCCGACAAGTGCAGGAAGTCCTACCTCAAGAGAGAACTGATGTGCATGAGAGGAGCTGAGTGGGAGATAGGGGTAGGCCAGGTGGCTGCTCAGGTCCTGGGTTCTGACAGCCTCTGGATCCTCATGATGAGCTCTTCCTTCAGCTCAGAGTGGTGTGTTCTCTCTCTCTCTCTCTCTCTCTCTCTCTCTCTCTCTCTCCTTCTTCAAGACAGGGTCTCAGTATATATCCCAGGTCGACCTTGAACTTTTCAATGCTCCTACCTCAGCTTCCTAAGTATTGGCATTACAGGTGTGTGTCACCATGCCCACTTCTGCAGAGTGATTTCCAAGAGTTCTAATTAAAACTCTAGTTATGGTGGTGGTCCAACAAGACCAGGTGCTCAGAAGGAAGTGGGAGAGAGCAGGGTAAATAAGAAGAAAATTCACCAGAAGTCTTATTGTAGACACACTATCCACTTATCATTTCCCTTGTTAGTTGTTGTTAGGTGCTGTTGAGTCGGTGTCTGACTCATAGCAACCCTATGTACAACAGGCGAAACAGTATTGTTAGTGCTTCTCTGCTATTCATAGGGTTTTCAATGGCTGATTGATTTTTGGGAGTGAGTTATTGGGTCTGTTTCCCAAGCCTACAGCACCTGGTGTTCCCAGGTGGTCTCCCATCCAAGCACTAACCAGGTCCAACCTTACTTAGCTTCCGGGATCTGACAGGATTGGACAATGGTATGGCTGCAGGCATAATTTCCCTTAAATTCTTCCTAATATTTTATTTTAAACATACTTCCAAGTTAAAGCAACCTCAAAGATGAAATCTTTCACAATGGAGTTCCTTTTTCATGAAATCTCTCCTCTAATTACCTTTCAGATCCTGAATAATACTTTGGTCCACACATTAGCATAGTGAGGGAATACTAAGGCAGGGAGATAATTTCATCTTTTACACTAAATCATACTATTAAAAGTTAAAGGTGATGAAAATTTTGATTTACTTACAATGATAGCACACATGTAAAACCAGCCAGTTCCACCCTCAGGCCAGGTAGATGTCTGAGTGTATGTGTCTGGAGGGGTGAAAATGGATTCACAGGTGCCTGGTAGCAGGGAGTTTGGTAGCACTGCCATGATGGCTTCACTAGCTGGTGAAAGACGGTGTGAGGCAAAGAATACTCTCAAAATCTGTCTATACTATGAGTTGTTTTGCACTAGCTACATTTTATTCACCCTTGTATCTCACTGAAAATAATAAAACTACCAGGCTGAATATACTCTGGTAGAAGTTGAGCATATTTGCTCATCAAAAGAAGCCAAACCCCCTTTTGTAGTTTTGATGAGCAGGCAGGTAAGAGATGGTTACCGCAGCTTCATTTATTGACACCCAAGTATGTGGCAGTCTGTGCTGTGTCAAGTATGAGGGGTGTCCCTGGCTTCATATGATTCCAGGCAAACTGAGACCCTCCCAGCTCTGGAACATCATCCAATAGAGAGGGCTCACGATTGAGCAGTCTCACAGCATGTTCCTATGTTAACCCTTTCCAAGTGGCTCTCCTCTGACCCTTTGCCCATGACCAGGAAAGATATGTGTTGAAATTATAGGATGGCTACGGAGGGTCACAAACCTCCTGGACTAATTTATGCATATGTCAGTTTGTGTGCCAATGCCACCCCAAATGTATATGTCATATCAGCTATATAAAGAAATGAATAATACTTTCATGTATTTTAATTTTAAAAAATCTAACACAAAGACTGTAAGGATTACTAATGTTTACTGGTTGGGTGGACACTGGCCCTATCTCACTTGGTCTGAATGTCAGAAGCACAAATTTGAAGATATAATCTTCTCTTCTTATATTTTCCCCAGTCCCGTGGACAAGGATTTGACAGCAGGGCCCTCATGGGCTGGTTCACCTTCAGTGTAGAGGGACACAGTGAAGTTTCTGTTTGCCAAGGTAACTGCTTTATTTAACTAAATCAAATTAGCTTGTAACTGAATTAAATTTCTCAAGGTAGACTATTAAAAGATTCTTAGGTAAGCCAGGCATGTAATACCAGCACTCAGAAGGCTGAGGCAGGAGGATTGATGTGAGTTCAAGGCCAGCCTGGTCTATGTGGCAAGTTCCAAGCCAGCCTGGGCTACACAGGAAGACCTTGTCTCAAAAAAAGTTCTTAAGCAAAAAGTCTGGATTAAAGATAATATGGAAATATTTAAAAACTACTGCTGCTGAGCCAGGTGCGGTGGTGCACGCCTGTAATCCCAGTGGCTGGGGAGGCAGAGGCAGAAGGATTGCAAGTTTGAGACCAGAGGTAGTCTGCGTAACTTAGTGAGACCCTGTCTCAAAAAGTTAAAAAAAAAAAAAAAAAAAAAAAAAAAAAAAAAAAAAAGGGCTGGTGGTAGCAGCTCTGTGGTCCAGCACTTGCAGAGCATGCAAGCGCGAGGCCTTGGGTTCAAACCCCAGTACCGCAAACAAAACAAAACAAAACAAAAACACCCAAAACCAAACAACAAAAAACTGCTGCTCACCCATATCTACTTAAGAATGCATCTTTTATGTATGACCTATGAAGTACCTCACATTATTTTTATAAGTTGATTTTTCTCAAGTATTTTGTTGCAGTGGAAAGCTGCAACAAAATGGAAAGCTGACTAATTTAGTTATGAAATTATTTCATAATTTTTATCAAGTTCAGAGAGTACAGGTCCAAGTGTAGAGTAGCTGCAGGGATGTATCCTGCCATTAGGCATACTTCCCTGGAGTGCAAGGGGCTGCCTGTTTTGTCATCTCTGACATTAGACTGGTCTTGCTTTGCTTTCCTCATCAGGCACACTTTGCTACAAGTGGAGGATATTCTGCCACCTCAGCAGAATGAAGAACTCCTCTTCTATGCAGGCCCCCATTTCACCAATAGATTTTGGATCCTTCAGAAAAGAGTACTGTCTTATTTGTCTCTTAGAATAAGGTATGGCACAGAGATGCCAGAGAGGGAGAAATCCAGTCTCATACAAAACGGCTTATTAATATAATGGATTTTTCTTATATCCAATACTTAATTTGAGAATATATACTAAATGTGTCACTTTACCCTTTATTGGTAATTTCATTTTCTACCTACTAAACTCCAATTTATTTGGAACAGATGCAGGGAATGGGGCTATTTTAGTCATCCAAGATAAGATGATTAATGAAAGGTACCTGCTATGGTTTGAATATGATTTGTCCCCTCCAAAGCTCATGTTGAAATTTGGTCACCAATGCAATGGTGCTGAGAGATGGTAGGACTTTTGACACTTCACTGGCGATGTACGGGTCTAACAGACCCAAGCAATGTATTTACATCTGCCTTGTACACATTAATTCTGCACAAGTGCTCATCTCTTCAGGACCTTCCTAAATTTAGGCCTAATTGTGGGGTAGTTACATGTGGGATTTTGATTTACTAAGAGGTACAAGAGACAAGAGAGGTTGGATCTCTGAGACCCAAAGTCACTAGGATCATTAGCTTTTTAAAAATTACTATCCTTCTATTTTTATGTAATAATTCTTATAGCAATAACATTAAAAAATGGTGTCCAAACGATTTCCTATGTCTATGAAGTCTGATGATCATCAATTTCCCAAGTTTGTGCAACAAATTTTGAATGAATTAGATGGAAAAGATGAAAATGAGAATGACATGGATGATTATGTTTCCTGGTTCCAAAGCAGCTACAGGTTTAGGACAAGGACTTGAGACACTCAGATGGCTCTTGGGGGGTTTGTACTGCTATTTTAGTAAAGGTAGTTTATAAGTGCCTCTTACAATTTTACTTGTGTACTAACTGCAAAAAGTCTGTCTGCTTAATGTATTCCAAAGTGCTATGCAGAAACTGTGATACTAACTTTGAAACTTATTTTATATTTTGTCTTTTATTCTGTTCCATAATTGAATAGTTTCAGTTAAAATATCAAAAAGTGACTTTCATTTTAAGTACCAAAGATTTTTTTAAATTACTGTCAATTTAATAAATGGTAATACGTTTTTATTTTTCTTATAAAAGGTTGTTGTTGTTAGGTGCCGTCGAGTCGTGTCCGACTCATAGGGACCCTCATAGGGTTTACAAAGGCTGACTGTTTCGGGATTGCCTTGGGAGTGGGTTGCCACGGACTTCTCCCATTTTTGCGGTGCTGGGAATCAAACTCAGGACCTCAGAGACTGCAGAGCGGTGCTCTACCAACTCAGCTAAATCCCAGCCCTATAAAAGGTTAATAAGTATATATTTTGAAACCAAAACAGACAAAATACTTTAAGAAAGGTTTAAACTAAAACATAAAGTCACTTGCAACAAAAAGAAATACCTATACATCCTATATACCTATGTAAGAACACAGGTCTTAGTGACCTTATGTCACCAGTTATATTTTGGTTAGGGCATGTCACCAGTTCAGTGTTAAGGGTAGTGTCCTTATGAAGGGATTAATGACACTCTCATAGGACTGTTTTAATTATTGATGGAGTGAGTGGGATCTCATTCTTGTGGGACTGGATTAGTTACTGCAAGAGTAGGTTGTTATAAAGTAAGGCTACCCCTTGTGTTTTCTCTTCTGCATGCAACCAATCACCCTGTTCCATTTTTAGCATGTTATCATATAGTATGAGGCCTCCACCAGAAGCTGTCCAAATACTGGTGCCATGCTCTTAGACTTCCCAGCTTCTAGAACTGTGAGCCAAAAATAAGCTTCTATTCTTTATAAAGGAGAGAAGGATGTGGGAGTCCACCCCCCAAAACAATCCCAAAATAATCAGCCATTGAAAACCCTAGGAGGGTCACTATGAGTCAGACTCGACTCAACGGCACCTAACAACATTCTTTATAAATCATCCAGTCTTGGGCATTCATTTATAGTAACAGAAAATGGACTAAGGATTTGCATATATTGATAATTGATAATGGAACTATATTGTACATAATCTCTTTTATGAGTCAGGTAGTATTCTATCATTATGGACACCTGTCACTATGATACTGTGAAAATTTCTAGGAAGAGCTATCTTCTTCCTCCTTCTTTTCTTCTTCTTTCTTCCTCCTTTTCCTTCTCCTCCTTTCTCCTTCTCCTTCTCCACTACCTCCTCCTTTTCTCTTTTTTTCTCCTTTTCCGCCTCCTCCTCCTTCTCTTCATCCTCTCCTCCCCCTCCTCCTTCTTTTTACTGATGGGGATTGAGCCTAGGGTCTCACACATGCTGTACCACTGAGCTATACCTCCAGCCTGTAGTGTGCATGTGAGCATGTGTGTGTATCATCTGTGCAGTCTTAGGAAAGTAAACTTCAGAATGACACAAACATAAAAAATTCCTTAATATTGTGGCCCCCTAAATGGTCAGCACACTAATCTCTATCCACGTATCTATATATAATAAGGCTGGAAGATTACCAAAAATCCACTGTGGTAACCCCAGGAGGGGTGTGTGAATGGGATGGGGGCAGAGGATGTCCTGTACACTTCAGACTGCCTCTGGCCTTGAACCTGTGATCCTCCTGCCTCCACCTCCCAAGTCACTTGGATTACAGGCATGTGTCACCATGCCCAGCTATCGTTAGGATTTTTTATTGCAAAAATACATTCATGTAGTACTTTTATCCAAAAAATAGTTTAAAATGTTGTTTTGAGGGTGAAAAAACAGAAGAAAGATGCTCTGTTCTCAAAGAGCTGGAGCATATCACCCATTGTTGCCACAGATTCAGCCATTAAAGCTGCTCTCAAAACCAAAACCAAACCAAACCAAACTAAGACAACAAAAACTCCAAAAAGGTCACTCCATTAATCATTTAGAGTAATAAGAAAGGAGCTACCCTTCTTATTTTCTGGAATAGAAAAATTCAACACCAAAATGTTATTAAATCCAGTTAGTATTATCAGTGAAAATATGCTCTATTTCCCATTATTTATGAAGCCCTATCCTTTTCTTTCTTACCAATTACATTCCCTATCATTTCCAAAATATACAAACTGTTTTCAATCAACAGATTTCTTTATTACAGTGTGCAGCATGCTTGTTACTGCCTCTTTTCTATATTGAATCCTTGATTGGACAAGCATTTTGAATTTAACATGGACTATGATTGCACATATCAAACAAATTAAAGCTGCCAATCTCTTTTTGGAGACCATCCTTTATATACACTACCACTTAAGAGGACCGTAAGTGTATTTGCTTAGGAAAAATGGGGCAGGAGTGAAGAAATGATTGTTGTCAGACTTGGCCATATTATCTAGCTGCTCTTATGAACATGCACTCAGATTATTGCTATCCTTTTAAAATGTATTTTGTACCTCTGACGTCAAAACCATGCATGTAGCTTTTACAACATTAAGCATTCTTCATAATGACCTTAAAAAAAAGAGGATGTGATCAACAGAGAGACCAGAGAGTAGGGTTAGAAGGCTGGCTTGGAGTTCTCTAATACACTTGCTTTGGAGGTGGGATGGTGGCAGTAGTATTTTTCCAGTTTTTCTACTAAATGAGAGTATACATCAGGTACACTTACAGCAACTGTCTGCTGAGGAACTTGAAGAGACTTTCCATTAAATGACCATGCAAAGAAACCGTTTTATTACTAGACAGGGTTAGCATTCAAGGGTTAAAATTTAGTGAGTTAAATAGAAATGTTTTTAAGAAGGTGAAGAAAGATGCAATCTTGTAGTTAAGGAAGAATTACTAATTTTTCAAATGAGAACTATGAGGAATAAATACTTTAATAATAAATAAATCTAAAATTCTTAAACAAACCTCAATCAGACATCACTAAATATAGGGCTTTTGCCTTTTTTCCCCACAGTACTAAGGAGATGAACCCAGGACCTCACATATGCTCTTTGCCACACCCCTAGCCCAATTTTTACTCTTTATTCTGAGACAGGGTCTTGTTAAGTTACACAGGCTGCCCTGGCCTTGGACTGAATTTGTGATCCTTCTGCCCCTGACTCTAGAGGCACTGGGATTACAAGTTTGCACCATAGTGCCTCCTGGGCTTTTGCCATCTTAAAACCTACTTGAGATGGTTTCAGAAGCTTTCCTCATTTGAACTGTCAACTAGAGATGAGAATATCGAGGCAAGAGGACTCTTGTTGGCATCTTCATTTCTTTTAAGAACCACAGACTCTTAAGGAAAGGATTTCAGATTCAACTTTGGAAATGATGAAAAAATATTGCAAAAACCATACAGGAGAAAAAGGAAACTTTCCTGGAATTAGTATATTGCTTTTTTTGTGTGTGTGGGGGTACTCTGGGGTTAAACCCAGGGCCTTGCACATACTATACAAGTGCTCTTCCACTGAGCTGCACCCTTAGCCCACTTTTCATTTTTTTATCTTGAGTTAGGATCTCACTAAATTATGCAGGCTGCCTATGGCCTTGAACTTGTGATCCTCCTGCCTCTGCCTCCCAAGTTGCTAGGATTACATGCATGTGCCACTGCGTCTGGCCAGTATATTGCTCTTTTTAATATAGGGGTTTGGTTGGTTTCTTATCTTTTCCTTTTCTCCCCAAGCTGTGAAAGGAAAGGCACTAATTTCCACAATATAGCCAAGCTTGTGAGCTCAGCCACAAAACCTGGCTGTCTGACTCACCAAGAACTAAAAGATGGGAGGCAGTATGGTTCAGAGGTCAGGCAGATTTATTGGTTTTATCCATTCACTCACTTGTCATCCACTGTGAGATACTAGTGGGCTCAGTGCTTAGCAACACAAGGATGAAAAAGCAATTAGTCTTGGCTCTAAGGAACTCACATCTAGTGGAAGAGAGATGTGTGGGAAAAAATAGACATAAGAAAATATACAAAGAGTTATGTGAGGAGATGAACTTCTAACTGTACTCACAGGGGCAGAGAAAGGTTCCACAGAAGGAGTCACATTTGAGCTGGGGAGCATAAGTAGAGATGGGGAAGAGAGTTTGAAGAGAAATCAGGAAATTTAGGAAAGAAAATATCCTGATCGTTCATTTACCAAGTTTCCCTTGTTATCAGTATGTTAACCTTTTCTAGTTAACAGGTAGGCTTTTAGTTTGTTGTGTACAAGTCTAGTTTATACTGATTCTGTACACAGAGCACACACATTCCAAAGAATCCTCTACCCAGTCAGATTGGTCAGTGGAGGTACCTATGCTCCACAGAGAATTTTAAGGTAGCTAATTCTTCCTTCCCTATAGCAACCTGATAGGAGGGGAATTATAAGGCTAACTAGGTTCATTCAACCACTACAATCCACTCACTGATGTCACTATTGACGAATTTTTGGTGGTATAGATAGCATAAGAGGATAGGATATAGAAGTAGAAAAGTTTGTTACCATCCTCATGGGAATCTCACTGGAGACTTTACATCTGCGATGTGTGAAACAGCAATAATGCCTGATATCAATAGTATCAGGAGTTAAAGGAGATGAAATGAAAGGGCACATAGGAGTTACTTGGCTAAGGATGGCTACAAAAGTTATGCTTTTACTGATAATATTAATGCTGATGGGATTATAAGACTAGAGCCCTTTCCTTGCTTATTGGAATTTGTGAGGAACTATTCAGAATTAGCCCAAGTAAATACAACTGGCATAAAGTACCTTTCAAAATCCACACTATTTATTAATACTGTCCACAAATTGAAGTTACAGATCCCACAATACTATGTTGTGAAAAGCTCTTAAGAATTTACTTGGTGTCAACTCCCCAATTTCAACATTTCGTGTGCCTAGTATATGCAAGGCAATAAGCTAAAATAATACATATAAATGTCAGTATGACATGTATGTAATTCAAGAATTCTAGGACACGCACACACACACACACACACACACACACACACACACACACACACA
>VMDO01032597.1:0-18807 GCA_007922755.1 Pedetes capensis | reverse complement strand
AAAAGTGGCCTGGGAACCCCCCAGGAGAGGGTTCAGAGACAGTGCCCCAACTATCTGACCATGGCCTTAGGGTTGAGGAAGAGGACGCTAATTTCCAGCATCAGCAACTTGTGATACGTTAGTCATCCCTTCTGCCCTCTAAGCAAACAGAATAACTGGATGAACTGCAGCTGCTCTCACAGCACGCACTCAGCAATTAGTGATCTGGCATTTCCAGGGCATGAGATGTGCTGGTCCACCCAGGTTCTTGTTTTGGAAAAAAATACTACAGACTGGAACACAAATTACCCACCATCAAAGAGTTAAAACACACTGCTGGGCACGGTGGCGCATCTAAGAAATACTTTCACAGAAACATCAAGAGTTACATTGGATCTAGTATCTAACCTCGCCCAGTTGACCATCACAATAAGTCAGCAAAACCCATCACAATTCATCTTTTCTGGCTCTCCCAGTGCCTCTGGGCTCCTGTTTGTTGTTATGATTGGGTACCATCAAGTGGGATCTGACTCATAGTGACCCTATGTACAACAGAACAAAACCCTCCTCTACACTGTGCTAGGCACACGATCTTTTATATTTGAGCCCATTGTTGTAGCCATTATGTTTCTTCTCATTTTGAGTCATGCCACATCAGCAAAAGGAGGTTCCAGGGGCTTTACTCCATTCCTGAAATTAAGGTCAGTTCTACTTTGAGGCAGCAACTCTTCCCCAGTTGCCTCTTGAGTGCCTTCCAGCCTGGGGGGCTCATTTTCTGGCACTATATTTGACAGCTCTATCCTCACCAAAATGATTTGGGAACCTCAACAATTGCTCTCACTCTTGGCTTTCTTTACTCAGGCCAATAAATGGTTGCCGGTCACTCGACCAGTCTACTAATTAACTGGCACCTCTACTCGAAGCCAGTACCATGATTGTGACAGAGAAACCTAGAATGCAGACAATACAGGCATGTAACAGGAGCCCCTCTGCTATTCACAGGGTTTTCAGTGGCCATTTATTTTGGGAGTGGGCTGCTGGGTCCTTCTCCCTAGTCTGTCTTAGTCTGAAAGCTCAGCTGAAACTGGTCCGGCATGGGGGGCCCTACTGGTATCTAAAATACTGGCGGGATAGCTTTGGCATCACAGCAATATGCAAGCCCCCCACAGCAGGACGGCGTGGACAGACACGTTGAGGGGAGGTTCCTGTTGCATGCCTGTATTGCCTGCATTCTGGGTTTCTGTGCCATGATCGTGGTCCTGGCTTTGAGCAGAGGTGCCAGTTCATTGGTAGGCTCACCGGTTGAGTGACAGGCAGCCATTTATTGGCCCAAGTAAACAAAGCCAAGAGTGAGAGCAATTGTCGGGGTTCCTGAGCTTGAACACCCTTTCTTCTGCAAGGGAGAAATGGTCAGAAATACTGTAGGATTCTTTCCTGTGAGAGATTTCCTTGAAAGAGCTGCAAGTCCACCCCCGATTCTAAGAGTTAAACTTTGGAGTTTTGAGATAGGGACAAGTTGGAGGCCCTCTGCTCTGTGAGAACCAGGTGAGGATCTTTTTTATTTTCTGTCCTGGGGGGTTGAACCAGGGCCTCATGCATTGCTTTGCAAGCGCTCTACCACTGGGCTGCACCCCCAGCCTGAGTTTTACTTTTTATTTGGAGATAAGGTCTTGCTGAGTTATGCAGGCTGCCTCTGGCCTCAAACTTGCAATCCTCGTGCCTCAGCCTCCCGAGGAGCTTGGATGACAGGTGTGTGCTATTGCACCCAGCCATGTAAGGATCTTGCTTCTTGTTTACCTGGCTCAGGCTCTGCCCCACAGTGAGCTCTCCCTGGTGATTGGCTGAAATGACCTTCTTTTATGGAGCAAGAGAAAGAGACAGACTGAATTAGCCCCCTAAACCATGCTTGGGATCAATCTCGGCCTACTATGTTGTTGTTGTTGTTTGGTGCCGTCGAGTCGAGTCCGACTCATAGTGACCCTCATAGGGTTTTCAATGGCTGACTATTTCAGGATTGCCTTGGGAGTGGGTTGCCACGTCCTTCTCCCATTTTACAGTGCTGGGAATTGAACTTGGGATCTCAGAGATGGCAGAGCAGCGCTCTACCAACTGAGCTAAATCCCAGCCCTCGGCCTACTATAACCCTACACAAAAATGGCTTTGTTTATTCAGAAGTAGCACCTGTCATAAATGCAGTTCACCAGAGGACTCTGAAAGGAGGCCAGGGGAGAATTTTTCCTGTTGCTCTGATGCATCTTCTTCCCCCACCTCTCTCTCTCGTTACCCCTCCAGGCTACTATCGCCAGTATCGCCAGGAGCCCGTCAGCTTCGGCCACATTGGTTTTGGAACCCCCTACTACTACGTGGGCTGGTACGAGTGTGGGGTCTCCATCCCAGGAAAGTGGTGACCACAGGAGCCTCCTGCTGCGAGCTTGCCCACCCAGCCCCGCTGACTAACTCACACGAGGGGCTGGGAGCAGGGGAGAGACGATGTCTCCATCCTTGCCGCTGCCGGATGTCAAGAGGCCACGCGACGGACACTGGATGCTTTGGTCATCTCCGGTCTGGAACTCAGTTCCACTTCTGGCCTGGACTACACGCAGGTCTCCGTTTTGCTGAAACCTCTCTTTTCCACATTTTGTAATTTGTTTGTAATCCCACATCCCAGAGACACCAGAAACCAGCAGCTGGTTCAGCACGATTTCTGGACCCTTTAAACACGAAGTTCAGACGCTCTGGCATCTCCAGGAAACAGCACGAGCACGTCGCGCTTGCTTCACTGAGCGCTTTCTATGGTTTTCACTCTGGACTCCTCCCAAGTCAGCCGAATTTTAGCTTCAGATCTTTGTATGCAGCAGAATTGAAATACGAGAAACACCGCCAAAGGATACATACTCTACTTGAGACTTACTCTATGGACTCCCCTACCGCTAGACTAAATGCATCAAATCTCCTTTGTAAATTCTCAATTTTGATATATATATATATGTATATATGCATATACATATGTCCATGTATCTGCAAGAACATCGATTAAAGTTGCTGAATTTGTACTTGTTCACTAGATAAATGTGTGTGGGACCCTTCGGACAAAGGTGCTGTTTATTGACACCTTTTGGAAATGTCCAGGGGAGGCACTGTGTGCAATATGGCGGAAGGGTTGTGCCTTCTCCCTGTGGTTGCTGCTGGACTCTGGCAGTGATGGGGCGGCTGAGACGCTGTCAGTGACACGCTGCACCATTGGTCTTGGCAGACCCAGTGTTTCCCTCCTAAGGAGACCATCTTGCCACGCCCACAAGAAAAGTGATTTTGTTGCCTCTACGAGGCATACCTACTATGTTTCCAGATGAATTCAGATTTAGGACCCAAGCAATTTTAAAGTTCTTTTTAAATTTTTGATAGTACTCATAAGCCTGCAGCCGTAGCCCTGTGGCATCCGATATTGTCAGATCCTGGAACCTATGCAGGGTGGGGCCTGGTTAGTACTTGGATGGGAGACCACTTGGGAATGCTAGGTGCTGTAGGCTTGGGAGAAAGACCTGGCAACCCACTCCCAAAAACAAAATCAATCTGCCATTGAAAACCCTATGGCCAGCAGAGAAGCACTGACAATAGTGTTTCTCCTGCTGTTTGTAGGGTCCCTATGAGTTGGATACCGACTTGATGGCACCTAACAACAACAACATAGTACTCATGGGTTGAACCCAGGGCCTTGTAAATGCTAAGCAAGTGCTGTACCATGGAGCTGCACCCCCAGGCCTCTTTTTATTTTTTATCTTGAGATAGGGTCTTGCTAAGTTGTACATACTGCCTCTGGCCTTGAATTTGTGATCCTTCTGCCTCCTCTTTCCGAATCTCTAGGATTGCAGGTGTGTGCTGTGGCGCCCAGGCTAAAGTCCTGCTTTTTAAAGATTTTTTCTTTCCTATCTCAGCATCTACTTTTTGAAATAAAAGCATCTTGCCTCCCTTGGCTGCAGCCCAAGAGAGTCTCTTTAGACCATTTCTTGTCATTGTTTGTAAATCATACTGTCCTTCCCATGTGCTTGGCTTGCCCAGCTCTCCCAGGTTGTTGTTAGATGCCATCGAGTCATATCCAACTCATAGCAACCCTCATAGGGTTTTCAATTGGTGATCATTTCAGGATTGCCTCAGGAGTGGATTGCCACATCCTTCTCCCATTTTTGCAGTGCTGGGAACCGAACCTGGGATCTCAGAGACTGCAGAGCGGTGCTCTACCAACTGAGCTAAATCCCAACCCACTCTCCCAGGTAGCATTGGGGAACAAAGGGCTCCTCTTCTTGCTTGGTGGTGTCAGTGGCAGAGACCAGTGGTGATGAGTCGGATGCAAACACTGCTGGCCCTGCCGTTGGACCCCAGTATAAACCCACACCAAGCAGTTCAGTCTGGGAGCCCAGAGTTATTTTCAGGCCAGCACTGCACAGCAGCTTCATGTATCTGGGGTTTTACAGATAAAACATACAAGGAAACAACTTTGCAGGGTCTTTGTGATGCAGCTAGAATGGCTGGGGTTTTCCTCAAATTCCATCATCCCCTTTCTACACTGTTGTTATCGTTGGGTGCCTTTGAGTTGGGCCCAACTCATAGTTGCCCTAGGTACAACAGAACAAAACACTACCCGACACTCTGCCATGCATGCAGTCTTTTTACATTTGAGCCCATTATTGCAGCCACTGTGTTTCTTCTCATTGTGAGTCATGCCACCTCAGCAACTGGAAGTCCCAAGGGCTTTACTCCATCCCCATCATTAACCCCGATTCTACTTTGAGGAGGCAATTCTTCCCCAGTCGTCTCTTGAATGCCTTCCAGTCTGGGAGGCTCATTTTCTGGCACTATATCTGACAGTGCTTCTCTGCTAGTTCGAGGGTTTCTACAGTAAACAACAGCAAAGAAAATGCAAACATTCTGACAGCCTCGGGAAGCATGGGGCTGGGACTTAGCTCAGTTGGTAGAGCACTGTGCTGTAGTCTCTGAGGTCCCGAGTTCAATTCCCAGCACCACAAAAATGGGAGAAGGACCTGGCAATCCACTCCCAAGGCAATCCCGAAATAGTCAGCCATTGAAAACCCTATGAGGGTCGCTTCAACTCGACGGCACCTAACAACAACAACAACAGGGAAGCATGAGAATGCCTTAGAGAGACAGATCATGTGTTTACCCACATTTTAGTTTGCAAAATAGGTCATTTGGTGCTGTTGAGTCCAACTCACAGCAACCCTGTGTACCATAGAAACACATCCCAATGCTGGGCCAGGTGCCCGATCTTTTTGTTATGTTGTATTGTTGTTAGGTGCCGTTGAGTCAGTATCTGACTCATAGCGACCCTACATACAACAGTCAAAACACTATTGTCATTGCTTCTCTGTTGTTCATAGGGTTTTCAGTGGCTGATTGTTTTTCAGGAGTGGGTTGCCAGATCTGTCACCCAAGCCTATAGCACTTGGTGTTCCCAGGTGGTCTCCCATCCAAATACTAACCAGGCCGGACCCTTCTTAGGTTCTGAGATCTGATGGAATCAGATGCCACAGGGCTAAGGCTGCAGGCCTTTTTTTTATGTTAGAAGTCTTTAAGTAATTTAGGGGGCTCTTGTGCATGAAAGGGAGATTATTAAAGAAGGAGATGCCTTATTTTCACACTGATCACCATTTAAATGCCCAGCCAAAGATAAGATCTTTTAAAATAACTGGGGTTTTCTAATAAGCACACAACTTGCTTGCTTTACCACTGCCTCAAGTGCCCCAGATTGCTGCCTGGTTCTCCACATCACTCGCCTTCTACTGAGAACAGAGAATGAAGCCAGAATGAGGCCCTCTGGGAGAGCACTGCGGATCACACATTTCCTGAAAATGTTTCCTTAGATACAGAGTCTTCACTCAAACAGCCAAGAGGAGAGCCTTGGTCTGTCCTACTGGTTCCTCTTGGTTATGGGATCTCCGTTAGTGGAGGTGGGTGTGGGGTCTCACCGTCAGAGAGGCAGGCAGCCTGTGCCGTGAGATTCATGCTTTCCAACTGTGAAGGACCTGGCTCTCCCCAGGACTCTATGCTCATTTCACAGAGGCATGAAAATTTCACTGGCCTTTGTGCAATGATTGTTCAGCCCTGTCTGAAATGTTGAGGCTGTATCGGATTATAGAAACCAGAAGTTCTATTAAAAATAAACATTGGCAATTTTAGATGGAGATGACCACAACTCTCAGATGTTAGGGCTGCTAAACAACAACAGAAACAAAAATCCTCAAAGAATTTAAACATAGGTAGTGAATTAGGGTTCTCCAGGGAGACCTAACCATCGGATAAATGGGTACATAGATAAACAGACCGCCCTGATGTCCAATCTCATCAGATCTCAGAGGCTAAGCAGAGTTGGACTGGTTAGTCCTTGAATGGGAGACTGCTTGAGAATATTGGGTACTGCAGGCTTGGGAGAAGGATCTGGCAACCCACTTTCAAAATAATCAGCCATCGAAAACCCCTTGAACAGCAGAGGAGCACTGACATAGTGCTGGGCATGGCACAGTGTTGGGTAGTGTTTCGTTTGTTGTACACAGGGTGGCCATGAGTCAGACCTGACTTTTACGGCACCTAAAAACAAAGGGGTGTGCAGCTGTAGCCCTGTGGCATCCAATCCTGTCAGATCTCAGAAGCTAAGCAGGGTTGGGACTGGTTAGTACTTGGGTGGGAGACCTCCTGAGAAACTAGATACTGTAGGCTTGGGAGAAGGACCCAGCAACCCACTCCAAAAATTGATCTGCCATTGAAAACCCTATGAATAGCACAGAAGCACTGACAATAGTGTTTCACCTATTGTATGCAGGGTTGCTATGAGTCGGATACCAACTTGAGGACACCTAACAACAACAACAACAACAAAAACAAAGGGAGACCTAGTCCGTATGCTAGATAGATAAATAGATAAACAGATAGTTAGATGGACATGAGGACATCTATTAGGGTAATTGTCTCACATGATTATGGAGGCTGAAGTGAGGCCAGGCCAGGCCATCAGAAGGCTGGGCATCCTGGGATGATCATAGTATGGCTAGGTTCAGGTCCAAAAGCCGCAGGGTCAGGGAGGGCAATGGGATAACTCTCCGTCCGAAGCTAAAGGCCCCAGAACCTCAGGTGCTGCTGGTGTGAGGCCTGGAGTCCACAGGTGAGAGAACCTGCAGTTCCGATGTACAGACAAGGAGAGGAGAGTATCCTAGCTATGTTGTTAATTGTTAGGTGCCGTCTAATCAGATCTGACTCAGCAACCCTATATACAGCAGAACAAAATACTACTCAACACTGTACCATGCACACAGTCTTTTTATGTTTGTGCCCATTGTTGCAGCCACTGTGTTTCTTCTCATTTTAGTCATGCCAGGAAATCCCAGGGGCTTTACTCCAGTCCTATCATTGAGGTTGACTCTACTTTGAGGAGGCAACTCTTGCCCAGTCATCTCTTGAATGCCTTCCAGTCTAGAGGGCTCATTGCCTGGCACTATATTTGACAGCATTTCTCTGCTATTCATAGGGATTTCAATGGCTAGTTGTTTTGGGAGTGGGCTGCCGAGTCCTTCTCCCTAGTCTGTCTTAGTCTGGAAGCTCAGTTGAAACCTATCCACCATGGGTGGCCCTGTTGGTATCTGAAATACAAGAGGCATAGCTTTGGGAATCACAGCAAGACAAGCCCCACAGCACAAGCTGACAGACGTGTGGGAGGTCCCAGCTGTAGGAGAAAGGAAACTTAATTTCCCTTTCCTCTGTATTGTTCCGCCTGAGCCCCCAGCTGTCTGGCTATTGCCAACCCACACTGTGGGCAGGTCTTCCCGCTCAATCCACTGACTAAAACACCAGTTTCTCTTGATAACACCTTCATGGATACATGCCCTTAATGTGGTACCATTCCTCTAGGGAATTCTTGGTCCAGTCAAGTCAATACTCCAAATTAACCACCATGGGTCATATTGTTAGCAACATTCTGATCACATTAGGTTCCAAAACAGATCAAATGAGTCTGTGCTGATGGCACAAAGCTTCCAGAAGTGCAAATACTGGGAGTCACATTTTAGGAGGGCTGAGGTTTAGCTCAATTGGTAGAGCGCTGCTCCACACTCTCTGAGGACCTGCGTTCGATCCCCAGCACTGCAAATACGGGAGAAGGACAGGGCAATCCACTCCCAAAGCAATCTCAAAGAACAATCGGCCATTGCGAACACTATGAGTGTCACTATGAGTTGGACCTGACTCTACGGCACCTAAAAACAACAATGAATGGTAGCAAGGTGGCATGCTAGACAGTGGAGAACATGAAAACAAGTTCATGACACATTAGGGTGACTTTATGAGGTTTGCACACACAGAGAAAAATTTACCTCTTCCCAAAGATTACGATGAAGAAGAACTTATAACTCCAGGGGTCACAAGTAGATGCAGTGGGAATTACGGGAAAAAAATAATTTGTGACAAGTAGTTTTAGAGGAATCCAACCATCCAACGAGCTTCATTGGAAAGTGGGGATATGCCTATTCCTGAGAAACTTGTTTTTTTTCAATATTGGGCATTGAACCCAGGGCCTTGCATGCTGGGCAAGTGTCCTACCATTGATCTGCATTCCTAGCCCCACTTATTTTTATTTTTTATGTTGAGACAGGGTCTCACTAAGGTACACAGCCTGTCTCTGGCCTCGAACTCATGATCCTCCTCCTCAGCCTCCCTAGTCTCTGGGATTACAGGTGTGTGCCACCGCTTCCAGAATCCCCTGGAAACTTTAATATAATCCAGAATGTTTACACGCAACTTGAGGCCCCACCCTGTGTATGTATGGCCTAAGCCCACATTGGTTTCTACACATTGAAAGTATTTGAAGCAATGCAAACAAACAAGGCAAACAGAAAACAACAACATGGGACAGAAAACATAGGTGGTTTTCAAGGCTCAAAATATTTACTATCTGGTCCTTTAAGAAAAAGTTTGCACAGCCATGGATTTGAGTTTTATTGAGGATTAAAGAAGGTTTTAACAAAGTTCTAATTTAAAAAATAGCACGTACTGCTAAATAGATGTTCTCTTTCCTCCTATTTAGATTATATTTATTTTCTGACCATCATCTATCTCCCTGTGCCTAAAGCCTAAACTTTGCGTTCTGTGGCTGGGTCCTGGATTCCCAAGCTTCCTGCTTGGCAGGCTTTTGTATGTTGTTTGGACTCAGGGACTATCACTCTCTTTAGGCAGCTTCATGCATATTTAACATAACCATTTTGTTAGAACATAATTTCCAGCATTGGCCAAATGCATTTTGACTTATTTTTTCCCTTTTGACCAATTTAAGACATGTATCTGGGCCAACTTGGGAAGGTGGGAAACTTAAGAATGTGGGGGGAACTGAGGGTCGGGTGTGTTGGCCTCTCGGAATGGAAAGCAGCTCATAGTCATTATGGGTAATTAAAGAACAAGGGCACGGGGAGAATCAGCCTGTGTTTCTGTAACTTACATGTTGTGGAAGCCTTGACGTTGGCTCCATTAGATGCAACCATTTTGCAATTGGAGTTAAGAAGTCAGTTTTAAAAATAAAATATCTTAGCTGGGTGCGGTGGCACACGACTGTAATCCCAGCGGCTTGGGAGGCAGAGGCAGGAGGATGGCAAGTTCGAGAACAGAGGCAGTTTATATAACTCTGTCTCAAAAAAAAAAGTAAAAAAATGGGCTGAGGGTGCAGCTCAGTGGTCCAGCACTTGCAGAGCATGCAACTGCGAGGCCCTGGGTTCAACCCCCAGTACCACAAAATAAATAAAATAAAATAAAATAAAATAAAATAAAATATCTTCCCAGCCATCCTCCTGCCTCGACTCTAGATCATGCTCTAGTTTTAGACCATGATCCAACTGTGGATGATGCCCTGATCATAGATCACATCTAGAGCCTAGATCATGCTCTGATCCTAGACTGTGCCCCTATGCCAGTCCATGGCCCCACCTACTCCATGACTCCATCCCAGACCATGCCCCTATCCTACACTATGCCCCCATCCTAGACTACACCCCAATCCTAGATTATGCGGAGTTCAGGAAAATGGTAGGAAACCCAGAACTCCTCTGTCACGAAAGGTAAATAAAGGAGTTCGGTGTGAGGTTATAGCTATAGCTTCGGGGCAAGAGGCGCCACACAGGTTGCTTTCTAACTAAAAGAACTAACCAAGAGAACTAAAAGAAGTTTGAGAAACATTCCCATATTCATAAGGATGGGGCTGGGATTTAGCTCAGTTGGTAGAGGGCTGCTCTGCAGTCTCTGAGGTCCCGAGTTTGATTCCCAGCACTGCAAAAATGGGAGAAGGACATGACAACCCACTCCCAAGGCAATCCTGAGACAATCTGCCATTGGAAACCCTATGAGGGTCGCTATGAGTCGGATACGACTCGATGGCACCTAACAACAACGAGAACAATTCATAATGAAATTCTGGGATACATTTGCTTTTCTTTATTGTCTGAGACTCTCCCAAGGAAAATTCTCTTTGAACACTGATAAGATAATCCAATACACAAAGTCTTTCCACAGCATTCTGTTATCAGGCCAACTGCAAAATAAATAACCAAGGGGAGAATGGAATTCCTAAAGAGGGTGCAGCGGATTAGCCAGAGTCAGAAAATTCTTGAAAACACTGTCCAGTAGCTTTGTATTGAGCTCTGAGGACTCACAGTAGGGGGTATTTGAAATACTCTAGGGACAAACTTTGCTGGTGGAGCCGAGCTGCTGTGCCCAACTTCCTCAGGGTAAAATCCCAAATCCTTCCCACAGTCTCCAGGGCTGTTCATGATCTGCCTGCCACTCTCCACCGCCCCCGCCCCCAAGAAAACCCCCCAAAACACACAATCAAAAACACTCACTGGACAAGCCTGCCCCTGGATTCATCGCCCTCTCCCCTTGCTCTGCCTTCATTGGATACAGAGCCCGGCCCAGAGTAGACTTCAATCAACGCTTGTCAGATGGGTACATGTGTGGCCAAGGTGGAAAGGATTTGTAAAGACTCAGTGTTTAACTCAAGGTTATCAGGGATGCAGAATGTGCCAGCCCTTCTCTGACTCCCAACTCTCTGCTGTTCTTCAAACTACTCCCATCATCCTTAAGCTCCGCTCCCTGCCTCCCCCTACCCTCGCTTCCCATCTGTTTCAGGAGATGGCCTCCCTGTGTGAGGCACAATGGAGTCCCCAAATGCGAGATCCCTCCTGGAAGTTCCCGGATGTGTACACGTCCTGGACTTTCTCAGGCAGAGCGGTGCCCTCCAGCCATCCGGAGCTCCGCCCCTGCAAAACAGGGATGCTTTGACTCATGAAGCTAGCGTCTCCCTCCTTGCAGATTCTCTCCCACTAGGCAGACAGGCTCTAGCCAGCCTTCCCGCTCCCTGTTCCTCCCCACCCCATAGCGGGTCCTGCCATACTTTTCCTGCAATAATCTCCCTGTCTCTACATCTCCAGACCTTCTCAGCCCCCTGCACCCGGGCCCTGGAGCCACCATGCTCCCTCTCCTCTCCCAGGTCCCCGGTCACTCTTGGTGGCTAATGTGGTGCACATGGGTCAGTCTTCTTTTGTCTTGGCACCATGTGGCAGGGTCGCCCAACTTGCCCTTGCTGAACCATCCTCTTGCCTGGATTTTCCCTCCCGGCCTCACATTGGTAGTGAGGCCCTCTTGCCCCTTGTTGAGGGAGATCTGGTGTGCCAGGGTGAAAGCACGTGGTACCCAGAGGCGACTTTCTCCTCTGATTTGTCTCGCAGAAGCCTAAACATGGGGATACTATGCAAGGGCAGGGTGGCTGCATTTTGTGCTTACCGTGGGGTTGAGGGAAGACATACAGAGAGGAGAAAGAGGCACCTCTCCCAGGACCGGGCAGTGGACACTAGCTCGGGGTTCTGCAGGGAGCACAGCCCTGTAGAGCACCCCTTCCCATCTCTCTAGGGACAGGGCAGAGTGCGGATGACCTGGCGAGCTGCTGGGGCTGGGCCTGGGCTAGTGATTTTAAGAGGACGAGGCGTAGAGAGCCCGAAGGACTGCAGCAGAGGGCGCTGGTCTGGAAGCACCCATCCTTCCGGCCGGTCCTCAGCGCTGACTCTCCTATGGAAACGTTGGTTTCTGCTCCATAATTTTTTTTGTGTGTGTGTGTGGTACTAGGGGTTGAACCCAGGGCCTGGCGCCTGCATGCTCTGCAAGTGCTGGACCATTGAGCTGCACCCTCAGCCCATTTTGTTTTTACGTTTTTTGAGACAGAGTCTCGCTAAATTACACAGACTACCTCTGGTCACGAACTTGCGATCCTCCCGCCTCTGCCTCCAGAGCTGCTGGGATTACAGACGTGCGCCACCGCACCCGGCTCACAATTCTTTTCTACCTTTGCTTTCCACAATGTCAATCAGACTTCTGCAGAGATGACGGAAGCGTCGACACAGATGTGGACCCTGTGCGTATTTCATCCATTAAGGAAACACTCATTATTTCCCAGCTCTGTATCATGTCCTGTGATGGTTGACCAGCATCCCAACAAGAAACAGACATCCCATTCAAAGTAGGGACCCTTTCTGTCCAGTGCGCGGGTGCTGCATGAGTGAACTGCCTCTACCCCAGAGAGCCTGGAGGGCCAGAAGAAGGAGTGGCTGGCCGACTCCAGGAGGAGAGACTTGGAGAGAAGTCCAGATTTAGAGAAACAATGATGTCACGCAAGGGACCATGGCGGCCAGAGGCGGCCCTGTAGGAAGGAAGACTGGCCCCCTTCCTCCCTATTCCTTCCCTGCCTGGTCCCTTTCCCTACCCCCTGTCTTCATTCCTGCTGGTGCTCCTTATTGGCCAAGCCCATCTGGAACCCAGCCTACAGCAGTAGCCCTGTGGTAGATCTCGGAAGCTAAGCAGGGTCGGGCCTGGCTAGTACTTGGATGGGAGACTGCCTGGGAATACCAGGTGCTTTAGGCTTGGGAGATGGACCTGGCAACCCACTCCCCAAAATCAATCTACCATTGAAAGCCCTATGAACAGCAGAGAAGCACTGACAATAGTGTTTCCCCTGTTGTACAGAGGGTTGCTGTTGTAGGGAAAATTTGGGAGGAAATTGGCCAAAACTTCCAAACTTGGAAAATGTCGTTTGAATATCTGGTTTGTAAGTTAGAAATCTAGGGAAAATGAAAGTAACTTGGTTGCACGTTTGTACAAAACCCTTCCTGATTGGACAATTGGACTGAAAGCTGATTGGCTTAGGCCATTCCATGGGTGAGCTACATAAAGAGCTGTGCTGCGGCAGCTTGATCCTTTTGGTGACCCTTTTTCTGTGCCTTCTTGCCCCATTCCTGCCTGGACCATCGATGAGGAAATGCCTCTCCCGCTGCTCTCCCCTGGAACTTTGGTGAGGAAAGAATGCTCTCCCATCACAATCATCAACAAGGAAAAGAACCTGCTCTCCGTCTGATCATGGACGAAGCAACAGCTGTCTCCTCGTGACTACTGAGACGACCAACACAGGTGTTTGCCCCTGGAAGGCAAAGCGCCTGAGGCTTTTCCTTTCTCCTGTCTCCTCCGGGGTCCTGAGGGCCGCAGGAGTCTGCACCCCTCACTTGAGGGTCCCGAGTGAACTGTGTTTGGTATCTGTGTGCGCGGTGGTGCTGCCTGTCCAAACCTCCAGGCCGGACCGGGAGGCATATGCCCCACATAGAGTTGGCACCCAAACGTGGGGCCCAACAGCTGTGAGTCAGATATCGACTTGATGGCACCTAACAACAACAAGAACAACAATCTGGAATCCAGGTGGCTGGGAAGCTGGTTGACAAGGTTGACACAGTCAGCCCCTACATCACAGAGAGCAGGGAAGATAGGAAGCCAGCAGACCTGAGGGACAGAATGAAAGCTCTCCCCACATCTGGGATTCATTGGGCATTTCCCACAATCATTAATTAGTTTTAGCATACCATACCATGAGCATATATGAGTTAGGGACAATTTTTAGAGGGTTCACTTGAAGACAAAAGACCATCGAATTGCCTTCTTTTCCTGGAGAATGTTACCGTTTGTTGTTGGGTGCTGTCGAGTTGGATCTGACTCATGATGACCTTATGTACAACAGAATTAAACACTCCCCAACACTGGGCCGTGCACTTGATCTTTTTATGTTTGACCCATTGTTACAGCCATTATATTCCTTCTCATTTTGAGTCATGCCACATCAGCAAAAGGAGATCCTGGGGGCTTTACTCTGTTCCTGTAATTAAGGTTGCCTGCAGGCGTATCCCTGTGGCATCCGATCCAGTCAGATCTCAGAAGCTAGGCAGGGTTGGGCCTGATTAGTGCTTGGATGGGAGACCGCCTGGGAATACCAAGTGCTGTAGACTTGGGAGACGGACCCGGCAACCCACTCCCAAAAATCAATCCACCATTGAAAACCCTATGAACAGCAAAGAAGCACTGACAATAGTGTTTCACCTCTTGTACGCTGGGTCGCTATGAGTTGGATACCGACTTGATGGCACCTAACAACAACAACAACATACTCAGCATTATCCAGCCATGTGTTGGTTACCCTCAACAAGTTTAATCAAATTTAGGGAAAAAGACATCCATGTCGATGTGGGTGGGTAAAACGTCCCACCCTAAATACCTTTCTTTGGCATGTTTCAAGTTGGTAGTTCCGAGAAACTGCAGACCTCCACAGACACAGGACTGCCTTTGCAAAGCCGTCCTGTGACAGAAATTGATGTCTACCTACATTAGTGAGTAGCAGAGGCAAGCACAGACTTTCTATCCGACACCGCTTTTTGTGCCTAGGAAAAATCTCCTCACAGGAAGAACACATGGGAAATCGGATACCTGGCTCTGACAGAGATGGCCATAGGTGGCTCTTACCCAGCAGAACATCTGCACTCCGAGTCAACACTTACTTCATACCTTTGCCCCTCCCCACTCTACAGTCTATGCCACCCCCTTCCTCCCGAAGTCCTGTCTGTCTGTTAAGTCCTACCTGAGGTCCAGCCATCGCCCCTGCTAGTGTCCCACATTAAACGTGCGTGGCTCCTATGCTAAGGCACATAATGCAATGTGGATGTCTTTTGTCCTACAATCTGTCTATTGTGAGTTTGTTTGTTTGTTTGTTTATTTTGCGGTCCTGGGGTCGAATCCAGGGCCTCACACCTGCATGCTTTGCAAGTGCTGGACCACTGAGCTGCATCCCTAGTGCAATTTTTTACTTTTTGAGACAGGGTCTCACTAAGTTACGCAGACTGCCTCTAGCCTTGAACTTGTGATCCTCCTGTCTCCGAGCCACTGGGATTACAGGCATGTACCATCACGCCCAGCTTATTTCATCTTATTCTTGAAAGTTAGTTTTGACAGGTAAATGGTTCTCGGTTGCAGTTATTTTCCCTCTGTCTTTCGTAATTGGAGTCCTAAGCCCGAGGCCTGTTTCTGAGGGTTCCACCTTGTCAGGTCTGGCCACTTGCCTGAATGAAGGCAAAGTAAAGTGGTGGAGAAAGACAGGGGAGGATTTTAATCAAAACGGCCAATTTGGGAAGGTGGGAGGTCAGCATTTCAGCCCCTCCCTGGCCAAGGGACCTGAGCTTTAGGTTTGGATAGAGGAAGATTTGAGGGGACAGCGGGGAGGCAAGAGGTGTGCAGAATCCAGCAGTCTTGCTCAGTGTGGTCTGGTGGATCATTTTCTGGTGGTTCAAAGTCCTTTCTGCTTAAGGGGCCACTCCAGTCCCCAGAGATGATTGTCCCTGCTGGGGGGCGGGGGGGATGATCTCACCATGGGCCTGTGTCTGCAAGGCTCTGCCATTCCTGGAGTCCAAGGTGACTGCAGGCTTAGGACGATGCCTGGAGACCTCCAGGTGCCTGTTGGAGTCTGGAACAGGAGCCTGTAAAAGCTGACAGGGAGATGCCTGGTTACCCTTGTCTCTGTGTCTTCAGCCTTAAAAGGGGATGAGATGGGTTAGGCATCACCAGCTTTTGAACTGACAAGCCTTGAGTGATTAACCTGCCTGTGTGCAGAGTTAAGCCAGTGTCTGACCCAAAGTAAATGGGCCAGAAGCCAAATGAAGGCAGAAGTGCCAGGCTCTTGTCCCACTTTCAGTTACTTCGCAGGCCCAAGTGAGGAGACACTGCTTTTCAGCGAAAGCAACTTCTTCTTATTTTTCTTCTTCTTCTTCTCCCTCCTCCTCCTCCTCCTCCTTCTCCTCCTCCTCCTCCTCCTTCTTCTTCTTCTTCTTCTTTTTTGTGGTACTGGAGGTTGAACCCAGGGCCTTGTCTCTGCATGCTCTGCAAGTGCTGGACCACTGAGCTGCACCCCCAGCCCATTTTTTTACTTTCTGAGACAGGGTCTCACTAAGTTATGCAGGCTGCCTCTGGTCTCGAACTTGCGATCCTCCCTCCTCCGCCTCCTGAGCTGCTGGGATTACAGGTGTGCGCCACTGCACCCGGCTCATTGTGAGTTTATTTAACAGACCAAAGTCATCAAAGCTTCAGAGGGGTAGAGTGAATGTACAAGTTCTGTACCTCAGCCCTCCCCAGCTTGGGCTGACTCCTACTGGTTTCTCCCCCCTCTTTGCCTCAGTGGGGACGGCAATGCACGTTCTCCTCATAACCACCTGCTTGGCCCTAGACAAGCCTGACTTGCCTTCCATCCGCCCCTCCTAACAAGACCCTAAGGAGCCCGTCCCCCTCCCCCCAACCCAGGAAGTTACGGAAATGTGCAGATGTGCTTCAGGATGAAAAGCAGGGGATCTGGTGGGGGGATTCAAGCATAGTGTTAAAAGTCCCGCAGGGAGTTCCTGCTGGAGTAAGCTTGAGGTTCGCTCAGGAAGGAAGGCGTGGCATGAGAAGATCCCTGGGCAAGGAGCCGGAAGCCGCGGCTCCTCCCTGTGCACAGGTCTGCCTGACGCCAAAGCCCCTGTGAGGGCGATGTTGCTGGAAGGAGCACAATCAAACAGTGCCATGGCTTTAGGAACTCCAAGGCTCTCTCCACTGCTCAGCATCTCCCCATTCTTCCTTCATTTCAGGGCTTGGGTTCGGCTCAGTTGGTGGAGTGCTGCTCTGTGCGCTCTGAGGCCCTGGGTTCGATCCCCGGCACTGCACAAATGGGAGAAGGATCTGGTAGCTCCCTCCCAAAACAATCCTAAAACAAGCAGCCTTTGGACACCCAGAGAACAGCAGAGAAGCACTGACAGCGCCAGCGTGGCACAGACAGTCGGAGAGTGTTTTGTTGTGTTGTACGTGGACTGGACTCGACAGCACCTAACAACAACTTCTTCAATTCGGCAAATGCTAAATGTGCAGCGTGTGCCCGGGAACATGAGAGAATGCACCATACCCACGGCTCTTGGGCACCTCAGAGCCCACGGTCAGGTTTTTCATTTGTTGTTGTTGTTAGGTGCCATTGAGTCGGTATCTGACTCATAGCGATCCTCATAGGGTTTTCAATGGCTGACTGTTTTGGGATTGCCTTGGGAGTGGATTGCCAGGTCCTTCTCCCATTTTTGCAGTGCTGGGTATTGAACTTGGGACCTCAGAGACTGCAGCGCAGTGCTCTACCAACTGAGCTAAATCCCAGCCCTGCCAGGTTTTTCATAGACTGAACTAAAATAGCTAGAAAAGCTGCACTTTCTTTGTTAAGCCATTGGGAACATGTTACGGCATGTTGGATAATTGCATTTATTTGTTTCTCTGAGTGAGATCAGCTCAATGGTTCTACCTCCAAGGGAAGCACAGCTGCGTGGAGAGTCCCTGGGTTCCATTCACAACACTTTTGGGTTGCCTTGTTGGGTAGGAAATATTGATTGGGTGAGCACAGCTCCTTTCTGGTTTTGATGCGGAGCTGGAAAATGCTGTTTATCCATTGGGAATGCTCTAGTTAGCGAGAAACAAATGGTGGTCTGTGAGAACAAAATTTGTTGACCAGCCCAGAAGATTTTCTCGGGCTTTATCTGTACTCAGGGTATTTCTTAGTAAAATTGTAATTGCTAAATTGAAAAATGTTTTGTACCCTGGTTCACAGCTGAAATAAACCATGCTGTTGTTAGGTGCCATGGAGTCAGGTCTTGTAAGACTCGGCTTCCCGGAGGGAGACGGTGTCTATCCAAAGTGTTCCCAATGAGAGACGGAGACCTGAGCCGCTGCAAGCGCAAAGGATTTTATTGTCCGGCGTGTCAGGGTCTACTTAGCTCCATCGAACGAGAGAGTGAGAGAGACCCCGAAATGCAGAAGCGAGGGCTTTTTATGCCCTTACAGAAGCAAAATGGCGGGTTAGCTGACTGGTGCAACTTTGATTGGTCACATTGGTTGACTTTTAAACTGATTGGTTAAATCAAATAGCAAGGCATGCGCGGGAAGGGGGAAGGTTTCGGCATTCTGAGACGTTGGTGTCAGCAGATGTGGGCTGATGGTAACAGGAAGCGGCAGCTTAAGATAGCTTGAGACCTCCCAAGTTGGGAGGGGTGGGGTCTCTCTGAGGCAGTGGAAAAATTTTCTTAGCCTGATCTATAAAATGGCTTTTCTATGGCTAAGCTGGGTCCTTCAGTCTGACTCATAATGACCCTCTTAGGGTTTCCAATGGCTGATGATTTGGGATTGCTTCAGAGGGGATTGACACGTCCTTCTCCCATTTTTGCAGTGCTGGGCATCAAACTTGGGTCCTCAGAGAGTGTGGAGCAACGCACTACTAACTGAACTAAACCCCACTCTGCTGAAATAAATACAAGGTAAAAATTATTAATATATCTATCCATATATCCCCCACATGTCTGCCAATTTTCCTTACTGTGAGGCTTGCATATTGCTGTGATGCTGAAAGCTAGGCCATCAGTATTA